>JARJEB010002613.1:0-19674 GCA_030264535.1 Liometoxenus newtonarum
CCATATACAGTATGATTTCGTAGAAATCGTCGATTGTAGAAGTAATTTTAATCGAAAAGTGGAAATATGATTGATTACGTTATATATTCTTGTTGCCCGGACAATTCTCTACATTTTCATTCCTATAACATTTTTTCGACGCATGCATAGTTTGTGAGATATTAATTCGTAAACTTTCGTATTAGTGACTATCACAAAACGATTAGAATTGAATATATCCGTGGTTACCATGGCAACTACCTAACAATGTAAATACTCAAAAACCGACATATATAACGTACGAAGCATATGAATTATGAAGATTAGATTAGCTTATACGAGATATGTAATATACAGGGTGTTTAAAATATGAAGTATACTGGGTCTTTCAAATATTTTATTTTTTCAAATTATTATTTAATTAAGTAGGTATAAAAATCGGTGCGTTAAATTCGCCGCGTACAACTTTCTGACCATATACAGTATGATTTCGTAGAAGTCGTCAATTGTAAAAGTAATTTTGATCGGAAATTGGAAATTGCACAGAAATGTAGTGATACAAAAACATAATCAATCTCATTTCCACTTTCCTATCAAAATTACTTTTACAATTGACGACTTCTACGAAATCATACTGTAAATGGTCGGAAAGTTGTGCGCTGCGAATTTAACGCACCGATTTTTTTTTAAAACGTATGTACAGACATTCACCCCGTTGCTTCTTTTGTGACCCAACACATGACCAACCAACCACTATGCCCGTATCTCCCATACAGCATTTGTAAGGTCGTAAGTTGTATGTGCCCCCTTCGTTTCGTTGGCCCCTCGAGTGAAAATATGTTGGTACGACTAAATTATCGCCTGCGTAATCAGAATTTATATGATTAAATGAAGTAGTCTGCCCTAAGTTTCACACAGGCGGTCGAAACGGCCTTGTTGGGCCCCCAACCTTCCGGGCCCCTAAGTGTCAAATATTTTTATAAATAAATCAAAAATAATCAATGCTTACAATTGGGATGAGATAATTTTTTTTTTATAAATTTTCTCTAATTAAAAATTTATTTAAAAAAACATTTTATTTTAGGGCCCCAAAGAGGTTGACCGCTTGCGGCCCCATAAAAACAAAATCCGCCACTGGAGAGACGATATGAACGAAACAAGAAACAAGAAATGAAGAAATTAAAAAGATTTGAATAAAAATTGGTGAAATTCACTTTAATAAAGTAATGAAAATTGTGCTTATCATTGAATTTTCAATTTTGGACAGAAAAATGAACTGCTTATTAAATTTCATTTGCTTCTCAGAAATCAGGGGCGGATTCAACTACGAAATCGGCACGGGGGATTTAAAAAACAGTAGTAGCAATTAGTAAAAAAAATGTAAAAATGCGATAAAAGCGGTCTTTCCTCATAAAGAAGCGCCCTCAGGGAGCCCCAAACCTCCCAAATCGCCCGGTGTCTCGATCCGCCCCTGTCAGAAATTCAACGTTGTTTGTTCCGCTCAGCACTATGCGGTTTTGAGCGCAAGATTTACTCTGAAATTCTCAATTAAATTATATCTTTTCCAAAATCCCAACAGTTTCTTTTCTTGTATGATCGTCTACATGAGAATACAAACAGGTACTCACGGTAAACCCATATACATATTAAATAATAGGTACCTGGTATTACATTATGTGGTTTGTTCTTTCTCACCAGTAACTACAATTTGTGCCGGTTCCGTCATTCCGTGAGTATGATGTATATTTTACGAGCAGCGTGCACTTCATTCCCACCGTAATTTTCTCCTCGACTTCTTTCGTTTGCGAAAGAGTAAACATCATCTCCTTCACCTTCACCATGACTTACCTATTCTTGCCTGGTGTCTTCGACTTGACTTGTGGCTATGTCTGTAGTGTCTGTCTACTGACGGTGTTCGTGATGTTCTTTTCTATTTTCTGGTTCTTTTCACTTCTTCGACTTGAGCGAGTCGCTTCCACGATGACTATTGACGATGATGATGATGCCATTGTGCACATTGAATTTTCGTAATCATCCGAAAAATACGAAGGGCAGCAAATTTTCCATATGTACATTGCACAAGCGCAACCATTCGAAAATCTCAAGGAAAATCTAATTTTCCTATAAGTTGTTGTTGATCTTAGGAAAATTGGAATACAAGTTGAAAAATCAATATTGACGCAAGAGGGAACAAAAGTTTCTATAATAAATAAAAATTAAAATCACATATGCATCATCAATAAAGTTTACACTGTTTACAGTTTACTTACTACTTTTTCTAGATGATGAAGTAAAAGCATGAAGCATTTTTAGATACATGAAATGTTTGATCTGTTTGATGCAATCCAATCCAGTGTTACTCACGTACAAATGCCAAACATACGAAATAAAAGCACCTCCGTATGTGAGGTCGATAAAAATGGAAAGATTTTTGGTATTTGCTTGATTATTCGTATGGCGACTACAACTGCAAGAAAAACTAGTCAAAATATATAAATGAACAAGCAAAAAGTGGAAAAGCAGTCTGAAAGGACTGGACCGTGGACTGTGTATATGTTACTCTAAAAGTCCGAAATTTGTAAAATCCTAGCTTTTACAAGTCAGATCTTAACTAAGGTAATTGGTTACTTACCAGCCTTTGTCCTATCCGTGAGGGTAATAAACTAATAACACTCAATTTCTACTGATAAGGTAGTTAATGCAGTGAGAGTTAATTGTCAAACCTAAGATTGACCGGTAAATCTGAAAATTTGCTTTTACCGGTAAAACCTAGAATTCGGACTTTTACAGTAACATATAGGTACATATAGATTAACGGAATCATGTTTAAGTCGAGAGACGAACGAGTTCTTTTGACTTTTGATTTTGATTATTGAATGGCATCCAGACTCCAGACCAGAACAGGCGGACCGGCATTCAAAATCGAAATGCTTTTAATTTATTGTTTTTATATGTATAAATCTTTTGTTTCCAGACTCTAAAGTTTAATGTTTTCAATCCAGATTCAGCATCTTGAATCACTGAATAACCGAATGCTATTTTTATTGTTGTATTTTTTACCAATGCATACGAGTAAGTCGAACTTTGAGGACCGCGTGATCCGCGTTAGCAAGGAACTACAAAGTGCTACACCAATTTGTAAACACCTTGTATACCGTGTGATCTTTTAACGATCTTCCATAGGTTTTTACGTGGTAAAACTTTAGGTCGAGTTAATGGGTTTCTTGCTGAAAATTTTGCGACGCAAAAATCACACTGTTAATCTACACCATTTTTAAGCCATTCTGATAGTTTTTAATAATAAGAGTAGTCCTATTTCTTAAAAAAATCATGATAGGCAACCACACTTACAATTGCGTCAAAAAGTTTCTGAGGTTTTTACCTTTCACAAGTGTTTTCTTTTTCTTTACTTTAATGTTTTGTGGCTTGGAAAAGTAACCATTCTTAACTTTTCTGGAAGCGTGTATGTCTCCATTATTAATAAAAACGAATTTTACGTAAGAACACGAAATTACGTACGAAAACGTAAGAAAACCAAACCACTTTTCTTTAATTTTTTTTGAGGGAATAGTACTATTCTTTTTATTAAAAACGATCAGAATGGGTTAAAAATGGTACAGATTAAGAGTGTGACTTTTTGCGTCGCAAAATTTTTACCATATAAATCCCTATGGAAGATCGTTAAAAGGTCTGACGGTATAATATTGGATGTGATTTGATAAACTTCAGAAAACGTAAAATTCAAAATTGATACACTTGGCTTCCACATTCGTAGAAATACATATAGTATTCACGGAATCCTGTTTTCAGTTTTGTAGATTTGTGCATGATTTTCGTTTTGCATTTTGCACTAGATTAGAAACAAATCAATCTGCACCTGATCGAAAGGTGAGAAAATACGGAATCAAGTAATAATTTTCGTCTACCAGCTTATTCTGAAGAATTTTACGTTTTCTCGAAAAACCTTCGAAGTGTCCCTTCTCCGAGTCTACATGCAAATACTACGAACATCAGGAGATGCATCTTGGTGCCCAACTAAGTAAGCCGTACTCCTCAAAAACAATCTACAATCTACAATATTCAAATGAACTTTTACCTATATGAAATTGTGAAATAGAAAAAAGCAGCGCCATTTTTAAAAACCTGGATGTAGTCCGTGACCTGATACCTTACCAGGAATGTGCTTCTTGTTTTTCTATCCCTTTTTCTATCTACTTTACGCTTTTCAATTTTCCTTCTTTTCCCTCACACAATCACAAAGCCCGGAATACTATTCGTTTATAGGTTCCTGCGCATTTTGACTTTGAATTGACCTATATATAGAATTCTAAACGTTCTCTGGGACTGTGTTTATCTGCTATCATTTAAATGTTATACGAAATTCAATGATATTACGTCTCAAATTTAATGTTCTTGGTTCCCATCTAACTTTTCCATTTTTATGTAAATTTCTTTCAGAATTATTTGTAACTTTAGAAATCTATGTAGAAATATGTTGCGAGTGTTGTAACTTATTCGGGTGGTACATACCTACATTCGAACAACAGGCCAGTCAGTATCCCTGTCATCTTTTGTTGCCGTTGCCCAGAGTCTGGAGATACATTTCTAATATACAGGGTGTCAAATAAACTACAGCGCTGTGTATGGCTTCAGTCGGTACTCACGTTGATTACTTGACCACAATGTAACAATCATAGTTATAAATCCAAGAATTTCACTACAATTACTTAAATCAGTACTTCGGAAATGAGCTAGCTACAAAATTAATTTTCTAAAGGTGAGACATAAAAGTTGTTATTGACTGTTGTTTGTTGCACTAATGGAAAATACTTAGAAGGTTCGTAAATGTTCATGTTTTATGTATTATGTTCTTATCCTATATGTCTTTCAATTATATGCGGCAACGTCGGCAACACTGTAGAATTGTAGAGCTTAAATTTCAAACCAGCTCTTCACATGACAGATAAAACTCAATAACTTATTCGCTTTAAAAATGTGTAGCCAAATTCTTAGAAAGACGTTTGGAAATTTTGGCAGCAACTTCGACAGGTGCCGGAATGTCTATGTATGTGTGACAGTGTGACAATCATGAACTGACAAATCGGAAACTTGAACTGAACTTCAAGGTCAAGGTCAAATTGTATAAACACGCATGAATTAATTTATATGATAATCTACTAATAATTCTTATATTTATAGAGAGGTCATGAAAATATTGATAAACTTTTTGAATTGTTTCTGATAAATATTAATATTTTATTTTCTTATCAGAACAATAAATGATTATACCTCGCATAAATTTAATCTGGAAAACATTTTTTTGTGAAAAAATAATAATTTTATTTTTGTTGACGTTTGATTACGACAGAATTATGACCTTTTATTTATTGAAAAAATACGTATTATAAAACTTTGTTGCTCAGAATTTTGAGCGGTTTTACGTTACTCTGAAAATTATTGGAAAAATTATTAAATTTGCGATAATTTTAATAATTAATTTTTAAATTTCATTTTGAATTAGATTTGGAACTATGCATTATGTATGCAGCGTTCATTTTGAATTTCGCGCCTTTTTCGTGACCAAGATGGCGTCGAAAAAAATTTCTACATTTGACAACAGCGCAGCCTTTCTTTAAAGGAAAATGTTACTGTGAAAATGTTATTACTTCCAAGCATAGATAATTAATATTGGGTGTTTCAATTGAAATTAAAAAGTTGAATATTAAATTTCCGTAATAAAAGGAACACCCTGTATATTCAAATATATTAGGGATAGCTTACAAAAATACTGGAAACTTTTATTAAGAATTGTTTTTAAGTTCTTAACGGGTTTTACAGATAGGTATTTGGGAGTTCCGGTAATTCTAGATTACCCTGTACAGTACGTTTAGGACAATACCAGTAACAAATAAAATGTCTATACATATATAGCCGGTAATTATAAATGGTGTTTATTTGTGTGCGGAAGTAAGTGCACCGACAAAATGAGGAAGCGACAAAAACGTGTTTATTGAATATCAAATTATACATTCAATAAATTTACCCAAATTGTCTTATACTATAAATAGTAAGTAAGCCTAACTAATTATAAAACTAAAATATGAATTTAAAATAAATTGAACTCAACTTACTAAATTGGTTTGAACACAGAATTTACTTAGTATTTTTATGCGATAATAATTGTATTGTAAGGCAAACCTATGATAATCCCTAAATTTAAATGATAACAACAATACGTCTGCCACCCGACAGCAATATTTATTTTTATGGAAACTGAGTAAAATGCGAACGCGCCGAAGCAGATTTTAGAAAATATAAAAATACGGTATTTTAAATTAATAAATTGGAACTTCAAATGAATTGCCCTAGTGCCCTTGTTTACCGACTGATTTTGCTGATTTTCGGACCTGGTCTGACCACAGCGGCACTGAATCTGGGTACCAAGTTTCGTTCCAATCCGTTGCTTTTGGTTCAGCCGGAAATTTGCTCATAGCGGACACCACATAGACTGACACACGGACATCATGCCAAAAACCACTTTTTCGGACTCAGGGCAGCGAGATTCCTGGAGATGCGTCGAATACCGGACCTCGATTTTTTGGGGTGAATCCACGATACTTTTCTATAACTACATTCGGTAGTATCGGAAAGTAGTAATTTATTTTTTCTTAGTCATTTCAATATATTTTTACCTGCTTCAATACTAGAATTTAAAAAAAAAAAACTACATTTGAATATTTTTACTTTCCGACATACAGAATTTTTCGTTATAGATTATTAAAAACCAGTTCTACAAGAATTGCTTCAATTCCCCTTAATATCACGCAACTCAATAATCATAGTAATATTTATTTTTTGCTTTCCGATGCTTTAGTATTCCATTCTGTATTGTCAAAATAATCTAAACATAGAGAAAAATTAGGTATGTTGGGTATATCCGTGTTTCACAGGTTTGTCCATTTCTCGCATCGATATTTTGTAAAATGATAGAAAATTGGGCGCCATTGCGAACGAATTTATTTCTCTTTCTTTTCCTTTACCATGTCGCATTTATGTGGGCTCGACTCTCCTCGTTTTCATGCGCCACTATTATTCTATTCTATTTTTGTGATATTCTGATATTCTTACTAATTTGAAAATTACAAATTATCCTACGAAAATTGGAATCTCTTCAAAGACATATTATTTGTTTGCCAGTTGAATATTTTGACCTTGAAGTAAGAAGTCCTTCTTTACCGGCTGTACTGTACTGAAATCGTACTTTGTTTACGGCTCTGAGCCGGGAACACCGCCAAAAACCACTTGTTTGGAGTCAAGGAAGCCAGATTTTGGCGAACGGACTTTGTTTTTTTTGTGTGAAATACTGCTGAACAATCCGTAAAGTATAAGCTAGCAATAGATTGTAAAATTAAACGTGAACTTTCCAGCCAATAAAGAAAACTCATAGGTAAAAGATAAAAGCGTCAATTCAATAACTTTAAATGGAATTTTCCGTTTGCACTTTTCAATTTTATCAATTTGAACTTTTTGGTGCCTTTCCAAAACAGTGAAATTATCAGCAAACTGATAAATTTTCATTGGAACCGATGAAAACTCTATAATTTTACAATTTCATATTTCCGAAAAATTATAGGTTTGAGGGGTACTTATAATTTACGACTATCGGAAATATGAAATTGTAAAATTATAGAGTTCCATACAAATGCATGAGCAAATAGGTAAAAATAATTTAACCACGAACTGTCGGAACATTAAGCAGCTCTCAGTAGATTATTTTTTATTAAGCAAATAAAATTAAAATATTTCATTTAATTTAAGACAGATTTCTTTCAACACTCGACTAAACTGACAATTTCAACTGCGCACATTATGTATGCTAATGCACATTGACTGACTCCACTCTCCAGGGTTCCTTACTTTTTATTGCTTGCTTTGACTTGAGTATAGTTGGCTACTTGGCGACTTAGTGATTTAAGTAAGAGACTTGATGGGCTGCCTACTTGAATATGCATTCGAAAAATTAAATATGCCGAACGCGTCGCGTCGCCTTGCGTTGCCTGGTGCGTCGGCTTCAGATTTGGTTTCAGCGTTCAGTAAAGTTCAGTTCAGCATAAACATACTCAAGTAATCTGGTGGCGGGCGCGCGTGTAATTTTGTAAGCTAGAATAAGAAGAAGCAAAAGCGTTTAAAGCTAAAAGTGAAACTTGCTTCCCTCGATCATTCAGAAAATCAGAACTTAAACTTAAGTTAAAGTAAAAAGTTAAAAGCTCAGTCTGTTTTCAGCAACAGATGCGGGATGTTCAGATTTTTTTTTTTTCTAAACTTCAAAAACGCAACATTTAAATTAAAAGAAAAAGACAATAGAGACGATTTAATTGTGAAATAAAAATGACATTAAAGTGTTCATTAATTAATTAATTCAGTGTTTTAATAGTCCTGATTATAAATCTAAAAGTGTCAAAATGTTATTTTGTGTCCAGTTTTTAATTTCATAAATTTTTTTCAACGAGTTAAAGCTACCTCATTTTAAGTAAGTCTTAAGACTACCTATTTTTGAATTTGTTTTTTTAATTGCTCGTTTAAATATGTAATCGAAATGATTAATTACTGTAAAGTAAAATGTAAAAAATTTGCTGATGTTGAAAAAAAATAATTTTTTACGACAATTTTTTGTATAGTTCAAACTTTTAGTCAGTTGTTTTCGCAGTGTTCATTGAAATAGTACTTTTATTTATAATTTCAAGAACTGTTATACTATTTTAAGTACTTAGTATGTAAATATCGATGATTTTTCGGAACTTCAATGCATTTCCATGCTCAAGTTGTTAGTACCCGTTAGAAATTCTTAAAAATCTTTTAGCCACTTTACTCTTTCATTAGTTATTCATTCGTTCTCTCTGTTTATTATTGCACCGGCACGGCAAACATTTACAACACGTGCTGGAATGTTGTATATTTTTATGTGGTTGTCTAGATTTTTTTTTTTTGCAAATTGATCAAATGGTTTAAAAACAACATTTTATGCCATTCGAAATCGATCTTTGGATTTGTTCGAGCATTTTCAATTTTTGTTGGACTAAATCGATTATTTTATGAAATTTTCACTGGAATACCGACAAAAAATCATTCAAATTGTGTCCACAAGCACTGGGAATATAACTAATGTAATAATTCAAGTAAGAGGACCAAAGACCACAAAACAAATCATCTTCCCTATTGGATCAATAAACAATGTCGATGCTGGCTGGACAACGGGGGGGATATTCATCTATTTATCAATTTTCACAACATCACTTCATCTTCCCTATTGGATCATCAAATCATTTTAGTTTTTAATAATATTTCCAAGATTATAATTTGATACGATGTTTGTGACAAAATCACTTTCCAGAAATTTCAACGACAGAAGGTCAACATAAGTATTTAGGCAAAATAAAAACATCCAATAAAATAAAATAAATACAGAAATGCAAAATTATGAGCCACTTCTTGCCATCAACCAGTTGAAATGGTTTTTATGATGTGAAACTTTTTGTTTACAGCCGTGGTAGAATGAAAAACAATGTTCACTTCGTTTTTTTTTTAACTATTCTTCGAACTGCACCTTTGAGACAGAAAATTAAAGTTTAAAATTTAGAACTAAATAAAACTGATCGGTCTTTAAACGAATTTTCAGGTGCGTTTTCTTTCACAATTAGAAATTTTGACTTTGTGATTTGTTTATTGATTTAAGTCGTTTTAGAAGTAAGGAAGTATAAATGCTGTTGAAGTAAAGAAGTAAAAAGCAATATGGAAAATGAAAATATCTTCCTCTGCTTTGTAATTCCAGTATTGAGTACGCAAAACACAAACCTTTGAGCTTTAGAAAATGTTTATGAATTCTTTTGAATATATGAATAGAGGAAAGATTTGTAAACGGAATTTTTGCTGGATATTTTCTTTTTACAGAGCATAATTTGGAATTTTAACATTATATCTTAGAATGTTTGAAAAATGTTTAGTTTTGGGAAATTTTTGAAGATACGTAGGTTTTAAATATAACTTTCCGAGATTTCATTTTTAATTAATGCTTGAATAACTTTACAAACCGAGCTTGAAAGTACCAACTGGTCTACCAATAAGCAAGTAAGTCTGCTAATAAGTCATAATTCTATTTAGATATACAAAAACGAAGAAAATAGAATTAAAATGATTAAAAAACCAAAATACTAGAAAATCTAATAGCCAATGAAAAATTGAAAGGGAAAATTTATTAGTTAAAATCGAGAAATTTTTCTTTGACAATCTAAATTTTCAAAACAACATTCAAGAAAAGGAAACATTAGAAAGTGGAAGTCAACTTGGATCCGTTCGGACTTGACTTTCCTCAATGGTTGCGCACACTCTACTGGTTTGGTTTGTTCATATGTAAAATAATTTGGGATCCTAGCCAAAAATCTAATTACGTCCACAAACATTGCTATAACTATAAGCACTCTGTTCTATCATATGTGGTACTATAGTCCTTCCAATCAAACAAGGGACTATTCAGGATTGCCTACCTTTGGATGTACACTCCACACAGAAAACATGAGAGTTTTGAACCATACGTATATTTAACATCAAATCAAATTATCACACACTTCACCGACTTGTAAAATTTGTGTGGTCATGACCCCCTCCACTCTGGATTGGCGCTTGGCCTCAAAATAACACTCTGCAATTGGTTCCCACAAAAATTTTTCATTTTTCTTGTACGCATTTTCCGGGGCTCATGTTTGCTCAGAAGCTCTGTACATAGTCCTACAAAGTAGCTGCTCTGCTGTTCAAGTTAGTTGTGAGTTGAACTTTGTATTTTTTATTAGGATTATGCATGTGTGTGTGTGTGTGTGTGTGTGTTGTGTGTGTGTGTGTTGTGTGTGTGTGTGTGTGTGTGTGTGTGTGTGTGTGTGTGTGTTGTGTGTGTTGTGTGTGTTGTGTGTGTGTGTGTGTGTGTTGTGTGTGTTTGCTACAACCGTACTTGTGTTAGCTAGTTTTCGAAGGCTAGCGGTGAAGCTTGTTCGCACACGGAGCGACCACATTCATTGGGCTTGCTCGGGCAAAATTTAATAGCACGTGAATTTATTGCATGTTCAACCTGGCCCAAATACATATATACAAGTTCGAGCCATTCAAAGGGTCGTAACATTATATTAAAGTGTTGAGCATATGAGGATTATAGGGTTTGGTATGGTTGTGGGGCGCCCCATAATACACAACCAGCGATATTTCAAGCTTCGATAGATATCTTTTTAACGGTCGCATTGACAATATTTTCGTTCTAATTTCGCCATTAGTTTGTAACCTCATCAGCGTTGCACACGATAAGGAAATGGTTGGCGTGCAATGTCGATTTTCATCAGTCACGACATCCGGATATGACGTACTTTACCCGGGGTTCTATTAATACTCAGCACACATTCGCAGACCTGTCTAATCAAAAGACTTTCCTATTTGTGTGCCTAATAGTTTTGAACAAACGATCTCACGCATCTTATGCAAACAAGGGAAAATCTAAATTGAATATCTTGCAACGTATTGGTTGTTTTGTTGGTTTCACTAAATATTCTCAACTGCATCGACGTTATGATGCATCAGCTGTTACATATCAGCACTGGAAAGTTGGTCCTCAGGACTGATCTATCTCTCTCTCTCTCTCTTTATAGTTCCCTCGTTGCTTTCCGCGGTTTTCATTCAACACAAGCATCTTGTTACTAGGAACGTCTAATCTATTCGATATAGGCGTCCAGAAGTTACTTAAGGGTTTATCTAACCAAGCTTCCTAAACTTGCGGTACAAGTTTGTTAATTTGCTCGTTATAAAGTCCCGAAATTTGCCCAGTGTCCATATATACTCTCGCACTCACCAGAGACCGCATTGAAGGGTTTCTGGACAATGTCCAAACCACGACACGCACATTCAAAATATAATCATTGGTTACATGAACACCTTGTTTTTTTAGTTTTGTATAGCTTTACAAACTTTACATGTGCTGTGATTGTGAAATATGAGTTCATTTGATAAGAGATTATTATTATTAGATGTCAAGAATCAAAAGTTTCAGTGCAGAGGAGTCCTTCCACGTTTCCAAATTTCCAGGAATATTTGTCGTCCGGTTCTTTTAATTTTGTTAGATACTTTTTTCTGCCTCTAAGGTTGAGATGGAGGTGCTGAACACCGACCGTTGCGACTGCATTATCATTTCCTGTGGTACATTAAAAATCATCTGAGCATCGACCCACAACGCTTCGTTCCGAACTTTGGGGACTGCACGGTCCATCCGTCTGGAAAATTAGACGAAGATTCATTCTGTGCGTTTAGTTTAGATTGTGTATGTGTGAGGTCTTTGATGCTTATAGGTTAGGTCTATCACCTGCACCGATTTCGCTGATTCACAGATTACAATAATAGTATATTTCGCAACGAGTTGCGTTAGGAAGGCTCTTATATGCGCGTGTTTTGTTGTGAACACTATTTTTTGCACACCTCCCACAACTTGTTTCAAATACAATATGTAAATTTACAATCACTCGCGAAATCACTATACTCTTCCATGTGAACCTCAAACATTCTCAAAACGTATGCAACCCAAACAAAAATTGACCGTAAAGTAATAGAAGATAGAACGAGAAAGAAAGAGATGGACTGAAGTGTTGCGTTATATTTAATTGTGATGCTAGACCCCTTATGCAATACAACGGCACAACTTTTAACCTCAAAGGAAACGAAAGAAGAACGCTTTTCTTTTAACTAAATGTGTTACCGCAAGCTAGAATACATTCTTCTACTGAATACTTAAAGGAGAAGAGAAACGACGGATGTCGTGAGGGGGCGAAAAGATAAACTGGGAGTTTTCTATTACAGTTTGCGCTCCAGACTCAACCGACTGGAGTTGATCCTGAAAGATAGCATCAAGTTCGGATTACGTAACTGACGCGTTGTGTTTGCCCTTTTCTTTTTTTCGTTCTTTCACTGTGTTTGTGAAAGCGCCTTATACCTACCTACCTATGGATTTGTATGTATATGAATTCGACGACAACATCCCTTTAGCAAAACCATTGTCGTCAATGTGTCGTGTGTCGATGGTGTAAAGCCTTCCCTGTCAATTTCATCACGCTCCATACGAGTAAAAGACTTTTTCTATACGGCGGGATATCACGGTTTATTGAAGCTGAAAACCTTTAAGGATTCCTTCTAATAATCATTGTCATCAGTGAAATTGGTGGAGACAATGACGATCCAGTGCTTTGAATTGTGTTGCCGACACAGCAAAATGTTCCTTGCAGTTTGCAGTAGCATCAGCAATGGAAAAACGTGTTGAATAATACATCAATCTCAATAATTTTATTTTCGCTCTCTCTGTGTGTCTTATCTTTTTGTTCAACTTGATTGTTGCAGGGCCGATGTAACAGAGAAAAACCACCATGCAAGTATTTTCACCCACCCCAACATCTCAAGGATCAACTTCTCATCAACGGAAGGAATCATCTGGCGCTGAAAAATGCGCTTATACAACAAATGGGACTTGCGCCCGGACAACCAATTGTTCCTGGACAAGTTCCTGCAGTAGTAAGTCACACTTTGATATTATTAATTTTCAAACTATTATCTTAATTCGTGTAATAGTGTACCTGCACACCAGACCAAGAACTATTTCATTTCGATATTATAAGTTGTATCTATCGGGAATTGTTTTTTTTTTTTGTATATGTGTTTTAACTAATTTTTGGTTTTTGTTTGGTTTATCTTTGGAGGTGGACTCCCAGTACGAGTGCCTACCCTTGAACCTCTTCCCCCAACACCTCTCCATATCAGTAGATGATCAATTTGCACTTATGGTAATTAATTAATTGCTACCGATGAATACTTTTAGCACTAGAGAAGGCTTTGTTGCTTATATTCAATGCCCATAATAATTTTGCTTAGTGGCGCTTGTTTTCTTCATTTCTATAGCTTTTGTATTATTTTTGTTCTATGTAGGTATACCTTTTTTTTGAAATGTTTAATTTGTTGTTTCAGGCTGCAAATCCGTACCTAACAGGCATGCCCCAAGTGGGAAGCACGTTCAGTCCGTACTATGCGCCGGGCCCTATTATGCCCACAATCATGGGACCTGACCCAACAGGGGTTGCATCACCTTTGGGTGTAGTTCCTCAAACCGTCGTAGCACAACAGAAGATGCCTCGCTCCGATAGATTAGAGGTAAGTGTTGATCTCATTTCACTTTATCATATTATCCAATCACGTTCGACGAATCATGTGTTTAATAATAATACAATCTTTTATTGATATTGAATTAAATTTCCGTTGAAATTTAGAAAGTATCCGTAAGAATCGAGGACGGAACGACGTGTTGGAAAAATCACGGGGGATTCTGATTTGATTTGCAAAAATATTGCGGATTTTTAATTTATTTTATTTCATTATTATTTCATATTCTTTCAGTTTCAGTTAATTGTAAGAGACAAATTTTGATATTTTTTAATATTTTTTCTTTAGATTTATGATTTATTTTGTTATTATGGACCTACGAGGCAGCTAGGGAGGTAAAATACCGAAACCCCCAAAACTGTTTTGTCTGTTTTTTTTTCGATCTTTCGTATTTTTTATGTTCTGTTGTTTCGTCCGCACAGTTTTTTGGTCAAAATATTTACTACACGATTATTACACTTATACTAAAAAAATAAGGTGCAATTCCGTTAAGTAGCCAAAAAAAAAAATCAATCTTTCTATATATCGTCACATTTTCCTCATGCTATAGACGTTATTACTCTAGTAGATTTCTCTCCATTATCTCTGTAAATATTCTTATTACCTTACACTTTAGTCATTGTGCTGTACATACAATTTACTTTTAGCTATTTATAGTTTTATTATATTTGCACTTTTATTGCTCCGTATCGCAATGCTGCGCCGCGTTGTGCTGATACTCTTTAGGCAAATATTTACTTGTCTAGCCTAGCTTTCGTGTCGTGTCGGCGAGCAATTTTTATATTTCCAGGTATTCTCCAAGTTATAATTAATTCATATTTGTATTTGAACACATTTATTTCTGAAACTTACTTATTATCAGGTTGCATACGGAGCATGAACAAAATTTAAAACGAACAAAAATTAATATTTGCACATTTATTGCTCACAAACTGAACTGAATGCAAATTGTATGTTTACACACAAAAATATCATTACACTTATACATATACATTTAGATAAACAAGATTATAATGATAAACACATGAATTAATTAATATTACTTAAATAATTCCCTCCCCTGTAGTGTTATTGTAATTTGAGGCATACGCATCTTCACCCATCCCCAACGATAAGTATTGTTGATTGCTCGTGTCGTATTTAATTAATGACTTAATAAATTATAGTCTACCTATCCTTTTGTGATCCTCTAGTCTAGCACACAAAACAATATGCTGTTGGGTGTTGAATGTGGGTAGACCATACCTACTTTACCTTTTAGTTGGAGATGCGCATGTCATTCGAAGTTACAATGAGACCAGATGCACCGGACGCACTCGCATTACCCCCGACTTGATTATACATATAAGTAAGTCGGTGTGTGTATATTGTTGTGCGTGCGTCCTTGGAGCACCTGGTGCATTGCAGCGGTGGCTTGAGCCGGGTGTCTGCTGTAGGTGTGCCGCGAGTTTCAACGCGGGGCGTGCAAGCGAGCAGAGTCTGAGTGCCGCTTTGCGCATCCCGCCGACTCTGTGACGGCCAACGAGGACGGCACTGTCACTGTCTGCATGGATGCAGTCAAGGGCCGCTGCAACCGCGACCCCTGCCGCTATTTCCACCCCCCTCTGCACCTCCAAGCCCAAATCAAGGCCGCACAGTCGCGGGCTAGCGCGGTATGCTACGCATTCTTAGGGCGCACGCTCGCTGTTCTTAATTTTGTTTTCGTTTCTTTGACGTAGATCTTAGTTTTTCATTTAGTAAATGTTCTAATTCTAACTCTGTAAATTATACCTTGTACTCTGTAACAACTGTAATCGACAACTTTTATTATTTCAATATTGAAATCATGACTGTTGTTCTATCGCTAAATAACTAGCTAATACGCTCTTAGTATAAATGTGTTTGTTTTTTTCGTTCGTTTATGGCAAATTAAACCCCTTTCATCTCATGCTCTCTGCGCCTCATGCTACTCGCTGCAAGTGCATTACAATGCCGCGTTCACTTCACTGCTGAGACTTTTGACTGAAACTAAAGAGTTAAAAGACGGAAATTGAGCGCGTATTCAGAGAGTATGTGTATGTGAAGTAGTTTTTGTTTTCTCTTCTTGAGGCTCTTAAAACGTTGAGTAGAACTATACTGGTATTGGTATTGAACTAACCTCTAACCTCGTTTTTTGAAATTTCTTTTATGTTCTCTCTTCTTATTTCCTATGTGTCTGTTTCGTAGCTAATAGTGTATTATCGTAGCGCAAAACAGTCACGTTTTCGTACTTCTTTTGTGGCTTCACCGAAAAGAAAACAAAACCAAAACGTGTTGTGTTCTGTCTGTTTATTTGTTTTGTTTTAATTTTCTTTGAATTCCCCTTTCCAATTGTCTATCTTGTCTATGTAGATACTTAAAACTTTTAACTAGATAGTATCGTCAATAGTTTTCTATATTCTTACCTATACAAAGTCTTTCAAATCATTGCCATCTAAGTTGGTTATGATTACGGATTGACAGCCTTTGGTGCGCTCTGTCGAGTAGACATTACAGTCAGTCTTCCAAACCCAGCTAATAGATGGCAATCATTGAGATCAATTTGTAAAATCTATACTTTTAGCAATCATTTATGCAATTCCTGATGCAATGAAATGTGTGGCTGACCTTTGACCTTTTTGTGAATTTTTGCTGAGGTGGTGGGACCACTATATCTACTTACCTTTTGTGTACAGTATAAATTTAATTTTTATGTAGTTTACCTACAGACTAAGAGCTAAGAGCTGATGTGACTTAGTTGAGTTTTAGTAATTACCTAGGCGGCTGTACTTACCTAAATTCTTCTTCTTGTGTCTTTTTCTCATTATTATTATTATCATATAATCAACAATCCTCTTTTAATTTCCAAAATCTTTATGTTTGTTTTGTAACTGTGAGCCAAATTGACGCGAAGAAATGCGCTCGCTTTAAAAGTCTAGCTAGTGTGACTTTTGTCCATCAATCCAACTTATTTTATTTAGGTTTAGAAAAAAAAAAGATATTAAATTCCAGCATGTTGAACTAAATAAAGCTGTGTGCCTCCTGGCCCCCCGCCACCAATTTTTCTTGTGCCCTGCCAACAAGCCCAGTTGTGCGCTATATTAGCTATATTTATAATTTCTTATTTATTTTCGCACATTTTTATTAATTAATAAAATAAATCCTGAATAAAATACCAATTAAACAAAAATCAAAGCAAATTTGATTGAATTTTCAAACACACAATTTTCAACAAAATTTGTATTCAATTATAATATTTCAGAAACTGTTCGATTAATAATTGAGTTCAATAAAATTTTAATGTGAAATTCGCTTAATTATAATACTCTTCTGAATGAGAGGCAATTTTGTTGCGCGAATCAATATTTGTGTGTGTGTGTGTATGTGTTTGTATTACTTTTGTGTAGGAGACAAGCGCTCAACTTTACATTTATTATCATCGTTTTATTACAAATTGCCTGTTCGAAATTTATTCCCTCTTTGTAATATAGCTGGCTGTGTATTATTGTGTCTTAAGTAAAATTTCCCCCCATTATAATATATTTCTTGTGAAAGTACATAAATTGAAATACCTTTAATTAAAGTAAAGCGTAGTTCAGAGCAACATTTGTTATTAAAGAAATGACACCAAATTACACTCAAAAACAATGTATACTTTTACACTCGACGATTATAAGATTATAAGGGCTTGTTTGCAGGAAGATATAAATAACAATTGTCTTCCAACGTGAATCCAAACATAATTTATTCATTGCGTCATGAAATTATTGCATAATTTTTAACTATAACTAAATATTCGATATTTTATACAGAAATATTCGATATTTTATACAGACCGATGGAAAATGATGTCTTATAGTTGACTATTTTTTATCCATCTGTATTAATTGATGTAAAATTATTTCATTAATTCTTATTACAGGTTTCTATTAATGTGCATTTTGTTCTTAAGTTTTTTTTTAGTTATCTATTAATTAACTAACAGTCGTCCGTCGTGGAAAAAAGTTTCAAGACTTTTTCAATATTAATGTCTATAGTTCTTGATTTTCAACTTAAACTCATCAGATGATTTTTAAAATTTTAATGAATGAGCTGCTGTAATTGAAGTTCTTGTTCGTTCTTGATGGTTAACATTAATTTAATTTAGTGAAGCATCAAATCAACTTTATTTTTGCTTTCGATGTTCTAAAAGTATGAAAAAGGATTGCATGCGAATTAATATCCTGAAATATTTGATCGTTCTTTATGTATTTTATTCATGTGGCGTTTTTTTATTGCTGTATATTTATTACCGGTTATAAAATACAAAGTTTTGCAAATCTAGGCGCACGCAAACAATTTGCCATTAAATTGCTCATTCACTATGCAAAACTTTCTATTCCAACTGTGAGTTTTCAATTGATGATGCAGCAATGAACATGAAGTTTGTTGGCATTAATTGAAAATGCGATGCGCGGGGATGGATAGTTCTCCTCTTTGCAACTGTTCATCCTTGATCGGCACATCGGAGTTTTCAATCTTTCGAAAGACGATTATTAATTTAGTGCTGGTTTTTTTGTTTTATTATTATCCCGGATGCGCTTGTGGTCTTGCTGAAACAAAATATCTGCTGCTGTGCTACTAATAGCCCGCTGCGGTATCGCCCTTACTGGCGCCACAAACTGCTGCAGCTCTCGAGATAGGGAAGAAGAGGCCGCGAGAGCCTAGCACCGCCGACACAGATCTATTACTGGTACCGCCTTGCTTTTGCATGACACTTTTTCGTTTCTCGTTGTCGTTTTTCATTTCTTTTGATTGTCTCATGACGACGTCGACATTTTTATTATTGTGGGGTTTTTATTCACTAATCTTTCGATATTTGTATAATATACACTTTAATTCGAACAAAATTCATCATCGACTGTTAAATTGAAAAGTTCCAAGTGTAAATTATGCAATATTACTCTTTCATTTATTTCATTAACATGACAAACACATTACACTTAATTAAAAAAAATAATTAGAGGCTATAATGAGAGGTAGTGGTTTTGCGGTAGTCACTCTACCGGAAAATTGTCGCTAACAATGGCAAAACATCAACAACAAGGGCTACAACACAAAATTTATTCATTTAATTTGCGAAACGTTTTTACAACAAATGGTACCAGAGCTTTTGTATTTGTGATCGTGCTTTCTGCTATTATCTTTCTCTATATTTACACATTTTGTATTTATTATATCTACATCAGTAGCGGAAATGAGCCGCTTCTGGCGCAGCCTGCAGATGGAGATTTAACATGGAAGGCTGGAAGGCTGTTTGTATTTCTTATGGAAGGCTGGCTGTATGCAATCTGATCTGATGATCCGATCTAATCTGATCTGATCTGATCTGATCTGATCTGATCTGATCTGATCTGATCTGATCTGATCTGATCTGATCTGATCTGATCTGATCTGATCTGATCTGATCTGATCTGATCTGATCTGATC
>JARJEB010002618.1:0-34726 GCA_030264535.1 Liometoxenus newtonarum
ATAACAGGCTAATTATTACATCTAGGCAGAAACAAAAAATATATTCATATGGCGCCTAAAATTATCTACATTTTAGTTCCTATAAGATTTTTTCGTAGCAAGCATAGTTTGGGAGATATTAATTCCTAAAATTTAAAATTTGTAACAATCTCAAAACAATGAACTGCAAGAATCTAATGTGCTATGATGACGTATTAACACACTATAGCGATACATAGTGTAGCTATATGGTATCGGAAAGTTGTGCGCTGTCCCGCACCGTATTTTTATTAAATGAAAAATAACTTCGAATTATTGCAGAAAATATGTTTTTAATTTACCAAGGAATTATTATATTTTAAATTTTTGACTACCTGAAATAATTTAATAATTAATTTATAGTATAAACTTCAGTGGGTTGAATCCGATATCGATTGAATTTTTTTTTATTTGTTAGCTTTCCATACAAATTTCATTTTTCTATTTTATTGTGCTGTAACATTGGTACGTGTTTCCACTACTTTTTCATTCGAACATATCAATTCACAATTACCGACGTTATAGTCTTCATTGAATTCTATTACCCACGAACAGAATTTTGTGATAAATTGTACTTTTTGTTCTGTTTATTTCATTTTTTGTGTTTTTAGACACAATTGAAAAAGTCGAGTGCGGATGTAAACTAAAAATTCTATTACAAATTGCACAATTCTGTAGGTCCGATTGAATTTCTAATTTATACGTCCAATAATCTATCTAAACTTTTAGATTTATTACATAAATTGTTACTTGATTTTAGAGTAGGTCTAATATGGTGCTGCCTCAGCTCCATCTGTGATCACATACTTATAATAAATTATGACGCGCCGGTGTCGCCCTACAGGAGCGCGTAGTATAAGTAGAAGGCAATGGCGAACCTAGAATTTCAGTGCTCACTGGTTCTCAAGATATCCACTTAGGTACGAATTTTATCATTTTCGTTGCGTCATGTGTACATAAATATAGAAATGTTATCACTTCAATTAAATACATAAAATATGATCGAGGAAGTTGCATTGATATTTAAATAATAATTTTACAAAGACCGTTTTTTTATTGAAAGTAACTGCTTTTGAAAAAATTTGTTATTCAATTTTAAACATTTATTCAGAAACAATTTGCAAAGTAATGGTCTACAATATCATGCACAAAAAGCAGACATAAAACGATAAATTATTAATTGCTGCATGTAGAATGTAAACAACAAACAAGACCAAGCACGGACAAAATCCTTAATAATTGAATAATAAAACCATCAGAATCGTACGAATACAAGCCACTTTTTGCAAACATTTCTCGTTGCGTGTCCCTCTCCCATTCCCTTAAATGGAACAAGCTTTTTACTCCCATTCCGAATCCCAATAGTGTTTCCACGGTTTTACTCGTATTTATCAACTTGTCTCTTATCCGGGCCGGTACCATGCACCGTCCCAGTCCAAAAGTGGCAATGTATGCCAAAGCTATGAGTCCCAAAATTGCAGTGACATCGTTATACTGTAATAGATTGCAAATCCTAGTAGTACCATGAATGAGAGGAAACTGTGTATGGTATACATGTTATAAAGGGTTGGAATTGGCTTTGAAGGTTCAGAGGTCCAATGAGGTCCAATATTTCAATGTTGCCGGGAGCCATGTTTTTATTGAAAGCATTCACCACTCAACTGAGAATATGAAATTTCGCAATTTCAAAGAACTGAAGACAAAAAATAATTCGGTTTGTAAAACTTTGACTCGTAAGTCAGAGAATTAATGATCAAAAACCCGGGAAGATTTCTGTAATAATTGATTTATGAACGCAAAACATGTTTGATTCGATTTTGGTTCGAAACATAAATAAAGAGACAAATTATTTTGATATTACAGAAAACTCTAACTTTCTAGGGACTTTTACTTTCTATTTCTTTCCATTCTCTAGTGGATTTAATGACTACACCACAAGCAATAATAAAAAAGCAGAGAAGGTTTCTGTAATTTTTAATTTATGAAAGCAAAACATGCTTAATTCGATTTTGGTTCGAAAGATAACTAAAGAGATAAATTATTTCTATATTACATAAAACTGTAATTTTCTAGGGACTTTTACTTTCTATTTTTTTCTCTTTCTAGTGCATTTAATGACTACAATGGTCAAAAACCAGTGAAGATTTCTGTAATTATTGATTTATGAACGCAAAAGATGATTGATTCGATTTTGGTTCCAAACAGAATATTTTTATATTATAGAAAACAGAAAACTGTAATTTTCTATGAACTTTTATTTCTTATTTCTTTCTTTTTCTAGTGGATTTAATTACTACACTGCAAGCAATGGTCAAAAACCAGTGAAGATTTCTGTAATTATTGATTTATGAACACAAAGCATGTTCCATTCGATTTTGGTTCGAAACAGAACTAATGAGACAAAATATTTTTATATTCTAGAAAACTATAACTTTCTATGGACTTTTGCTTTTTATTTCTTTCTTTTCCAGTGCATTTAATAACTACAAGGAGACACGGTTTAAAGTTCCAAACTGGGATATTGCCTGTCGTGGAAATGGTGACCAATCAAAATTATTTATGTATCCCAACTCGCTACGCCCCTGACCAATATAATCAATAACTGGGTAATTGTCCAGATTAATACGAAAGTGAAGATTTACATAGGAATTACCTTAAATTTCTTTTTCTTTTGAAAATTTTGATTTTTTTTTATTTTGACTCATACGTAAAAACAATCCTTCTGGATTTATAAAATTGAACCGTCTCTTTTTTCATTACGTTTTCTTCTATATGCTGTTTTTGTTGTATTTCTTGTGTATGAATTCAAAAAGTAAGTCTAAGTACGCATAAGAAAGAAAATCTGAAGGCTTTCTTTCCACACGTCTGTCCGAACAAAAAGTTTTTCAGTCTTTTTTGCCTTTTACACATGACTTTCTTTCTTTTCTCGTTTTCTCGAGTCGACTCAACTTGAGATTTAGATGCAAACAAAGTAAACTTTTCTTCTTGATATGTGAAAACTCCGGCACCATGTGTTTGACGATGTGTACCTTTTCCTTTTAAATTTTCCCAATCTTTCTTTTCATCTTCTTTATTATCTAACAGTTACAGAGTAAATTTAGCTCATACATGAATGAGTTCGTTGTATCTAATTTTGAAAATAACTTAAAAAGGTTTAAATGTTGAAAAATGTTGTTTGGATTTCATTATAAATTTTGCATAAAATTTGAAACAAAAAAATTGTTCAAACGATTAATGGTCGCAATTGAAATAATGAATAACGAAGAAGTGCTTAAGCGTTTGGGTATATAAACGTTGAAATGAAAAATTTATTTGACATTTTCGTTTTTGCGGAAGTTTAATTATTACTGTTTGGAATTAAATTGTCAGTTTGGATTACCGGATTGGAAAATCGGTTCGGAAACAACACGAGTGAAACTCGTGAAAATTTCGATAATAAATGATGAAAGCGATTCTACATTTTCTTTAACAAAGAAAACATCAGACAACCTTAGCTGCAATAAAAAGTTTTAATTGATTTTAAATCTAAATTTGCCGACGGACACAAAATTTGGTTATCGCTTGGCGGTGAAATGTGGTGTGGTAGTTTTTTGTTATTCAGCTGTTCCGGTGATGTTTTCGTATCAGGAAGTTACGTATCGAAATAGCTGACTTCTCGAAATAATTTTTTTCAGTCCATCTGCCAGCTTTAAAAGCTAGTAAACAGATTTTTTTAGTGATCTATAACTAATTGATTTAGTGCGCAGATACTTTCAGTAATTTTTATTTTGGAAGATTAATTAAAGAAAGTTGATTTATTAGTTTTCATTTACTCAGGGTAATATTTTTTTGCCTCAGTTACCTTTTTGCTAATTTTGGATGCAGTTCCTAAACTCTCGGTAATATTCCTAACTTAAATTTTGGGTAACAGGGAAGGATAAAGGTTACCCCGAGTTTTGAAACGGATTAGAGAATATTAGCCGTCATAGGCAATGTACTTAAAACATTTATGTGTTTATAGTCAAGTATATTGGTAGTACTGCGAATTGATTATTCTTTAACTTTTTCATAATGTATAAATTTATTGATAAGTTGTTTTGACTCTCAAATCGAGGTATTTGTTTGATCGTCATTGGCATTGTTATATTCTCCATATCCAACACAGTTGAATAGTGTGGATAGCTACAAATTCTATCTGAATTATGTGGAGGTGGATTGAGGGCGGATGTAACAGTCCAGGCAAAACATGCATCGTCATTGTTCTTCACGTTGATAAAAGCGTGCATCTTCTTAATTGATTCAGTTAAACCAGTGTATGACCCCTCACGCATCGACATAAACTTGTTCAGCCAAATCAGATGATTTGAAATTGAGGTTAGAACATTAATTATATCCTAAGTGCCGTTCATAATTGTTAGGGAATGTAAACTCACGTGATATTGCTCTTACCACACACTTACCTTTAGTTTAGGAACGTAGCCCAGCCGTTGTGTTTCTTATAGCCTCAAATATATTGTCAGATCATTCTTGTTACGGCATTGCACCGGTTGGTATTACTTTAATAAACATTTCAAGTTTAGGCTACGTGCCACCGCGTCGGGCCTCTTATGTGTAAGTACCATATATACGTTCATCTCCTACACACGTATCTAGTTTCGCGGATGGCAATCTTAATTGTATTCCATTTGCGAAAAGACCATAAGCATAAGGAGGGCACAGAGAAAAGATAAATGGAGTTTATCTCATAAATGCAGTAGGTCGTAAATTCGGTGTCATCTTGACTAAAGTAAATTACTATGGAGATTAAGCATTTCACAGTCGCGCGCATGATAAATCATTCCCACAAAATTATGTCAAGATTTGTGGACGACGCGATGCGCCTCTTCCCAACACATGCACGCATAGAGACCTTCCCCCCTGTACACTTGTACAGCTTTCAGCTTTACAGATCTAGATCTGTGCAGATTTCGGTTTGTGCCAATTTTAATGTTTCGGGGCACGTTATGGTTACGTTGGCACAGGAAGAGTTGGATGCTGCATCAAGTTAGGAAACAAGACAAGAAACTTGAAAAGTATTCCGAATTAGATTTTCATTGCTACCCAAGTATCTGTTCTGTTACAGGTTACACTATATGCAGTATTCTGGAAACTTACATGTACACTTAGAAAGTAGAGTTTGCCGAAGAACGAAGAACACTCTATATAGTTCCCCTCGCAGTGAGCCAAGAATTCTTTGGACTGCCGTGCGTTACGTGAATTGTTTTACTCCAGGGTGCTTTAATTATAAATTTAACCGCAATGTCCCTCATAAATTCCACTTGTGCATAAGTTCTCGTCTTCACCGTTAAGTGTCTCAACTTACAAGTTTTCGCACTGCTGCTGACCGGTCTATTGCTGCATCAAAGCAGCACTGGCTATAGAGAAACTTGAAAGTTGATGGTCTCTGGTCCGGTTTCGGTAACTGGTTGGCCGGTTTTAGTTGAAACCGATTCGTCGGTTTGGTTATTTGTTTGTTACGGAACAGGAAGATGAAGAGGAAGATAAACAGTTGGATAACTGGAAGAGTAAACACGCCGGGTATGCAATACCAAACCGCCGGGTGGTGGTATAACAAGAGGTCAATAATGTTTCCGTTGTTTTCTCGTGAACCTTAAATCGTTACACGTTCATTGCTGTTTTCTAGGTTTAGATGGTAGTTGTGTGGGTAATGTGCGAAAAACCTATTTTTCTTTTTTCTTGCGAGTGTGTGCGTGGTTGTGAAGGAAACTTAAGGAAGTACACGCCATTTCACGAATGGATTCCGCATTTATAAATGGACCGTACGAAATGCTTTAGACCCGAAGCCATAGTTCCAGTTGATCATTGCATCGGTTACTACAAGGCCTTCTACTGCATCGAACATTTTCAGTTCGTTCAACTATTTTTGCAATTTTTTAGTTAAAGTGTATATACGTACAAATTTTTAGATTTTTTGCCCATTAGTGGAATTCAACTAACCTCTAAAGTAAATTAAACTTTGGCAGTCTGATCCTTCTATTCTAACAATCGTTGGAACAAAAAAAAAACGCCGAACTGGTGCAAACCCTCCGAGAGAAAACCTGCTCTTGTGAGTCTTGAGAAGCGATAGGACTAGGACTAGAATTTAAGGACGCAAGAGGACACGAGGAACTGATTTACGACCTTCTTCTATATCATGGTGCCATGTACAATTGACTCTCAAACCTAATTCCATTTATAGGTACGGCGGCAGAACGAGAAATAATCGAAATTATAAACGCTGACAATGTTCATTGCTACAGTAAGCTTATAAATTTCATGATTGTTCACTAATTGCCATTATAAGAGCTTTCTAGGATCATTCTATAACAAAACGAAATGAGGTGGAATGAGATTTTAATTTTAATCAAATAATATACAAAAAAATAGCTACGCATCTCGTGGAGCTTGATGAAATATGAACTGTTAGGTTAGGAATAAGACTCCAACCCGAATCATGGTCGGGCAATCATGTTGATTTATCTTTCGGGCACATTTATCGGTCGAGGCGCGGAGCTAACAAAGGCACTAATAATTTGTTGGGATATATTTGAAATATGAAACGAAGAACGATCAATTACACACAAACTCGTGTGGATTATTTTACAAATCAAATATTCATCTTCATCTCGCTCTATTTATATCTAATTTGGGTCCAAATAGTAAATGTACGTCAAATAAATGAATTTTCTTGTGGCGAAAGAATGAATGGGTAAATGTCGAACGCCCGAAAAGATTGAATGGTGGAATTTCTCGTTCACTTCGTTCACTTTCACTCAACGCACAGAGAAACTCACACAGACACACATATACCAATCAAAACGAATGCGCGTTTCGTACATAGTCCGTTAATTTCGTAAAGTTGCGATGGATCGTTCATTCGAAGAGCATAGCTTGCCAGTCGAATGCCATTAGAATCAAATCATTAATCTCGTCAGACCGGCCTAGATCAGCCGGGGAAGTCTTACTATATAGTTCGATGTCGAAATCGCTGTCAGTTCGCTTCGAGAGATCGTGCGAGTTACTAGAGGAAAATCAACCACAAGTCCCAACTCCCAACAGACCACCTTCAGAATACAATGCGGCCATTGGGGGAGTTTCAACATCTACATGACTAGGTCTGCGTATTCTATGAACGTCTGAAAATGTAGAAAACATCTCCCCAGATCGTTCGCCGACACAAACCGTTAATTAAATTCCGTTTGCCCCGCGTCAGAAATCTGCGGTTTATTTATACGATCATGTCATGAGTGTGGACGGCATTTTGAGAAGTGATCCTGGATTAACACTAGCAAAAAAGTAGTTTTTTGTTTGTTTTAAATTATAAGTGTTCCGCGGCTTCCAAAAGGTTAAGAACTTCTGTCCTAACATTTTAAAGTGACTTTAAAGTAAATATTTTTTTTTTTATAAAAAGTGCATTAATATTTTAAATTAATGCACTTTTTATAAAAAAAAAATATTTGATTTAGTTATTAAACTTTTTAAAGGGCAAACAGTGGGGAATTACAAATTTTCATTCTGTACTTAACCGCGTTATTTGTATAATAAAGTGCTCTGGTTCTGGTTAAAACTTCTCGTTAAGGTCAAGGATGCGAAATGTAAAAATATTTGTTCTGTAAAACTTCCTCTACTAATATAACGCTGAATATGCGACTGGGAATTGTATGAAGGATTGGTACGTTCGCGTTGACCTAAATAACTTATATTTGCAAAGAAGAAGAAGGAAAAAAAACTCGAAAAGTAAATGTAATTCATTTATTTAATACCATTTTTTATGCGAGCTTTTGTGGTCTTTTTTCTTAAGGTTTGTCTTTTGCAAGGTTTTTATAATGCTGTAATGCTTTAGAGTGGGCGTGATAATAAAGCGGACAATTTGTTTAAAGTGTCAACAGTCTGACACTAGCATTATGGTCTTCGTTTTGGGGTGAATTGACACCAACAAAACCAAAATATCTAGACATCTCAATCTAGAGAAACGGGAAGGAATTCTCACTTTTACAAGACGAATGAAATAATTTCGAAAAATAAAAAATTAAATAATTCCAAACGACGAGCTAAGAAAGAAATATTTTTGACTTATGAAATTTATTTTCGCGAAACCAGTTCAGAAAGTAATATTAAACAAATCAAAAATATGATAATCCTTCATCAAAAATATTCAAAACGAGTAGAAAATATAAATATGGCCCAAACATATCAAAGTTAAGCTCCCAGCATTTTTAATTACTTTTTGTAAATGATTATATAAAATAAATATGCCCAGGCACGTTCCAGGACGCGTCAAAAATATGCTCCATTTCTCTTTTACTTTTTACTCCAATTTCTGCTCCAGGGTAATTTACAGGATGTTGTAATGCAAGTCATCAAATTAATATTTTCAAGATATCGTTACTTTAATTACAAAACTTTTTGCTTCCACGACTTTTTACCAAAGAAAATGTTTAAAAAAAGTTTTTTAAAGTTTTTATGCAATTAGTATTGTAAGAAAGCGGTTAGGTGTCAGTCTCAACCAAAACGGCCTACAGTCCGTACAGTTGGACGGTTACGGTGCTAAAGACTGGAATGAGATACATGGCGCTCGAGGTAACGCGAACGGCCACGAAAGAGAACGCGCGCCTGGTTGCCTAAAGTGCACAGCCAGCTCGGATAATTTACAGGATGTTCCATAATCAAACTTAATTAGAAAACTTTTTGCTTCAATTACATTTTACAAAAGAAAATGGCAAGGAAATTGTTTTTAAAGAGTTTTTAAAAAGTTGTAACAAAACGGATGGGTGTCAGCCTCAACCAAAACGGATAACGAAGGGCCTACAGACTGTTGGATATATTATTCACTTCTGACCTTTAATTAATATGAGCAAAAAACCAAAAACCACAAATGCAAAAATATGAAAGGTTTACTTATATTTGTAAAATTTGCGGAAAAACAAATTATGAAATAACACATAGTGCTACTGCTTGTACTTTGTAGTAGATACTATACTAATTTGAGCGCATTCGAGTTAACACGAAGCTCTTTTATTTTTATCAACCCTATAGCCCACGGGAAAATACTTTAAATACCCAATATGATTTTAAATATAATCGTTTCATATGTTTGCTACTCTACTGTGGGACAAATTTGTGTCGTAACATGGGGATCTGAATGTTATCTTGTTTTTATTTTGCGTTCCCTAATGCTAGAGAATGTCCGATTTTAATTGGCAATTAACGCGTATTCAGGTTTTTTATATTTTTTATTTTTTTCCAGCGTGAAAAACTTCAGAGGCGATTTTTGCCAGATTGTAACGATTCCAAAATGAATGTGTGCTTGTTTGTTACCTGCAAATAACTAACATAACTAAGACCAGGTCACCAGGTGTAAATTATAAAATTCGAAATAACTCTCCGAAATTGTTTTCAAACTAGTTTTTTCAAAAACATTTCATTACGGGGCTAATTAACTTGGAAGAAAACAAAAAGAGTTGAATTTAATTGATTCAAGTTTAATATTCAAAAAGCAACAACAAATTAAGCTGTTTTGTGCGAACGGGCGTTTAGTGTACCGGTTGCTTGCTTTTTGCATTCTAGGTCCTCCCCCTTCTACGGCAGAGGCGATTCCAGGCTTCCTATCCATGGATCTTTTCCCGAAGATAGGTATTTAGGTGGGAGTTTAGTCAGTAAGAGGCTACTGATGGGAGTCAGTAGTTATCCTAGGCAGGATTCTCGCACCTACCGAAAAAAGGACGTTTAGTATTAATTTGGAAGAAAAAGGTCAATATACCGCAATAAAATAAATTGAATGGTTGGATAATTTTGTATTGTTGCATTTTACTGCATTTCCATTCTGAAAAGCTTGATTCACCATACTTTCAAAATGGGACTTCAATACGACTAAAACCAGAATTTCTTCCTCGAATGAATGGTAGGGTTTCCGTTATGAGTAAAAATGCACTCTCACGGACCATTGCACCAGCGAATACACAATTTCGTTTGAAAAAGCGAGCGCATGGTCGAAATGAACGTGTGGCGAGAATACATTGTAATGTTTCAGTCGTTCTTTCGTTCATTTCACGTTCTTTGCTATAAACTTTGCTTTTTCTAAAGCCTCTATCAGCAGTGGCGTAACTATCATGGGATACATGTATCAGTCAGCTTAAAAAAGAGAAAACTTGTTTAGAAGTATAAGTTCTTCAGGAGAGAGGAGAAATTCAGAAGGCTTGCCAATTTTGTAGCTACGCCACTGTGTCTTAGCCTTGCACATTCATATAATGTATATCTATCGCAAGAGTACTTCATTTCGAGTACAAGAGAGTTAAAAGCGTGAGCGTAACATGTTAAAAACGAAAGACTTTAAAAAAGCAATGAAAATACGTTCTCCGTCAGGAAACCTAGTGACTTGGCGAAATGCGTTCAGTTTTCACTTGGAGCCTTTAGTTCGTTTTCACATTTAACTTCCTCTTCGGTTTCGGTACTTAAAATATTTTGACGTTTTATTTCATTTCAATGAGATTTTATTACTTTTCCGAAATATAATATCTTTGTGGAATGTGAAGACGTCTTGATGTTTCAGCCTGATAAAGATATTAACAATTACGAAAAATCGTAAAAAAAGTACAAAAAATGCTCACATTTTTGCGACTTACGAACTAAGTAAGTGATAATTTAATATTTGCAAATATTCATGTCTGTTGCTTGTTATTTACGTTTGAATAATTTAGTCAACATCTTAAATTGCAAAATGTTTGATGTAAAACATCCGTCATGAAAACACAGGGTGGTTTTAACATTAAATTCTTCATCTCAGATTTCGCTCCTCAAAAAAATTCATGGTCCTTCGAACCGGATTGCTTGACGAGGCCCTTCGCACGGATGTACGTAATTTCATTAAAAAATCTTTATCACGACGTATAAGGAGATAGAATGACTTTATTCCTTTATTTTCTGAAACACTCAATTTAAATTAGATAGGAGTCGGAAGGGGTGAAAGGGTGTGTGTACAAATCTCCGTCACTTCGTCTGAACGCTGAGCTTTGGCTCGTCCGCAGAAAGCGATCTGGATGGATTTATATTCGCCCATTAAATATTACGATGCGAACTTTCAAGGCGTGTGAAAAGAAAACTCTGGTTCGAGTCAACTCATTCGGTAGATGAACGGAAGCGAGACGGCACGAATAAATACAATAAATTGAAGCACACTTCCTCCCCCATATTCCTTCAAGCGTCTTGCTATTTATACTTGTTTGCGCTGAAAAACAAAATTGTTCGAAGCAGTTTTCTAAAACAATTAATTCAAAAGAAGAATCCGTAAAAAAAATCCTTGAAAGGTGACAATAAAGTCCTTCAGATCTAAGATTCATTACCTATACATCAGGAAGCAATAAAGATGAAGACCAGGGAGGGATAATTGCAATCGTAAAAAGGGATAATTTATGATTACATCCTTTTAACGTTTTCTTATCTCAATATTCGCAATCTCATTTTGGTTGGAGTTTAGCCATCAAGATTTGCAACGATAAATAGCACATAAAAATTTGCAAATTGGAATGGAAACATAAGGAGAGTGAAAGAAGATTTCTAATTAAGTGGGACATAAATAGGAAATAGCTAAAGACAGAAGGCATAATGAACAAATGTTGGTTGGTTGAAACGATATAGTAAACCCCTAAAACAATAAAAGCAATAAATTATCGAAATTGGAAATGAAACGCAAAATGCAAACCAATGAAAAGAGGATTGTAAATCCTCTTTGCAAAAACAAAAAGGAAAATTGAATGGAATGTGGAAACTAGTTTTCTCTAGGATTACTACTACTTGTTTGATCCTGATAACACAATGTTGGCACTGATTATGTACATTCGTAAGTATTTCTGTGAAGTATTCAATACCTGTTTGTATAAAAGTTTATTTCTGTTAATTTAAAATGATTTATGATGGGATATTTCAATTTCTTCTTTACTTTATCAACGACATTTGCCATTACTCAGATTTCTTCTTACATTTTCATCGACACGCTAGTATTAAAGGCACCGTGCCATCTACAGGAAGATAACTCTGATAGGATCGTGCGAATGTATTAGACATGCAGTAATGAACCGATGAATCTATTTAGATCACAAGTTGCAACTGCTATCGGGTTTAGTAGATCTCCCCCTACATCTCGTAGGAATAGAATAAGATACGTAACGTCTGTGTTAACCGAGTGCTGCCACCTCTCCGCTCGCTCATCTATTAAACTAAGTGACGTCGGTGTCGCCCCACTTTGAGCGCTCTGATTGCTTATTCCAGGGTTAAAAATAAGACGGTTTCACCTATTTGACATGTCGAGGTCCCAGTATTCTGCACCGACTCAGTCTCTGGATCACCCGTTTGATACGAATTTTAACACACACGTTGCGTATCTTGTTCTATTCATCATCCTGCAGTCAGAAACATACATAATCGATTCCCACTGCCGCACATTTCTAACATTTTCATTGATTCCTTCGTTTTCTTGGTTTTGGTCTTCGTACTCACATACGTAAAGCCTCTGTGTTAATATTCGTGATAAGTTAATCGAGTGCTGCCACCTTTCCGCTCCCTCATCTATTAAAGTAAGTTACGTCGGTGTAGTCCAGGCTGAAAATACTGATTCTTTGGATTACGCGTTTGATACGAATTTTTACACACACGTTGCGTATCTTGTTCTATTTGTCTATCCTGCTGTCCAGGACACATACATAATCCATTTCCATTGTCGCACATTTCTAACATTTTCATTACTCCTTTTCGTTTTCTTGCGGTTTTGGTCTTCGTTCTCACATTTCTTCATCATCCGGTTTTTCATTCAATTACTGCGTGTCTTATGTTTCGATGTGACACGGGCGAATAAGGGTCGTCATTCGAATCGAGAACTTTCAATAAGTCGACTTGCATACATTACCCATTCAAATGCAAACTCATTTTGTATTTAAACCGCATGTACTGCTGCTGCCTCCACGTACTTCATTCCGGTACTACTTATATATACTCGACATACCTACGTAATATCTGACTTACTCATTTCAAAGTCTAGATATCATTTCCTTAAATTCTTACTTACTTACTACCTTTTCATATCGTTTTCCATTCAATTTTTGTCCTATTTCCTCGTTCCATTACATTTTTGTCTCTTCTTTATTATATTTATCAGTTCACATTCAAAGAAATTGATCTTGAATATACATTAAATGGAGCAACTTTCATTACAATCTAAATAAAAGCATTATTTTAGTATTGTTAGTGAAAAGTGTCATATCCATTAAGGAAAATTAGAAAAAAAAAGTAAAAAGTAATTAAAATTTTACTACTCTTCTAATTATGTCCTCTAAGTTTCAATAGATAACCTTTTGTGAAGTAAAACTTCACTTTTTGTACTTGAACTTATTTTGTTCGTAAAATAATAATAAAACACGTAATAAAACTTGCATTACACAACTCCACCCTAATTCATAGAACAGGACGAAAATCCTTTGGAATATATTCGTTATCAGAAACAAATGGACTGAATATGTTTCGTATTTATCCACCAAACACATGAGCTGAGGCTGACCTATAACATATGTTCTCCGAAAGTTTTCCGGTCCTCGGTACGAGCTTGGAGAAAGCTAGGGCACTTTGAATATTTATCCGAGTTTAATATTTTACGGGTCGCCGTTTAAGCTCTCTAAACCAACCGCGTAGTCCTTTTAGTCGAAATATAAAGGCGCATGCAACACGAACAGCAACAAGGTTAACATCAACGCATGTTGATCAAGTAAGAGGAACAAATAAGAGAAACAGGAATAAGGCTTGTGTGAGCACAAGTGAAGAGGAAATTGAAACGTACTGGTTGAATTGGGATTGGGAGAACGGTTTAGTGGAAAAGTGATGGTGTAAGTTAGAGGTTTATATTGAAACTTTAGAAGTGAAATTGTGAGGAGATTTTTGCGGTTCATACCTGCGGAAAGAGGTTCAGTGATTTTCCACTTTCAAACAGCAGGTTGATGACTGTAGCTAGACTGGATCAAATTAACCGAAAATCGGATAATGCTAGAAAATTTGTATTTTTAGAAAAGGAAAAATCATAAATCCATTTACGTATATCATGGGTGCATTGCTATGGATATGATGAATCACAAAATGCATGTACACCATCTTGAGACGTAGCCGACGACGGGACAATAAAGAAGAAATAAACTTACGAAAAGTTTATCACTTTCGAAAACTCCGGAGAGTAGCCGGCGGCATCGTCCGTTTTGTATGTTTTTTTTCTACAGGCTGCTGTGTGTGTGTGCTTGTGTGTATTTACCTACAACTTATTTCATATTATAAGTATGGATATGTATGTATGTATGTGTAAGTATGTATATATGTATATATTTATAAGTATGAGTATGAATTACATATCTAGCTGTGTTTAAGTGTGTGTGTGTGTGTGTGTGTGTGTGTGTGTGTGTGTGTTTTTGTTTGCAGTATAGGGTGCGTTGTGAAATGTATAGGGTGCATTGTGAATGTTCAGGGTGAGTTACATTCTTAAATTAGATAATTTATTAGGTCCTTCTTGATTTTTTTTGCTTAGTCTTTCAAACCTTTTTTTCTTTAAAAAAGCAGATGGTTTCGGTTTTACGTTTTCATACGGTTATTATATGTTCGGTTGTTAGGGATATGTGAATAAGGGATGAGATCTTCATTGGAAGTCATTCAAGTACCAGCACTTCTTTTCCCAATCTAAATTTTATACGAATATACTTACTTTGAAGGGGAATGCTCACTCATTTTCCATCCTCTTGTGCAAAACGCCGCAATTTCTATGAGATATTTCCTTAGTGAAATTGAAATTTTAGTCAAAAGAAAGTCGATGAGGAACGCCTTAAAGTCACGACATTTTGCCAACATACTTCGCCTGAAAGTCGACAAATATGGTACCGGAAAATGGTTCAATCTTACGAAAAATCCCCTTGATAATTTATTTTTATCGTTCTTAAATTTTTGGAAAAATCACAAACTGATCGATGTAAATAATGCGATTTACTTTTGAATGAGTGACAAGTTCGTTAAATCTTGAGTCATCTTCGGAAATTCATAAAAATAACGAAAATTTTGCTTTTCTTTTGTGTTTCCTTATTTCGATATATGTATAAATATATGTTGCTTATCTAGTATATATAGGTATAACGGAATGGCCGGGCCGGAGATTATTTTTTGTCATTTCCTTTCACAGAGAGAAATCTTGGTTTGTGGTGATTTTTCTTTCTTGACAACCTCACCAACAAAAATTCGTTCACCCTATCATCCACCACAATAAATATAAACTTCTTCCATTTCTCATTGGATTAATTATATCGCCATTGCTCTGCCCTACTTACATTTTTATATGTTTAGTTAAGAGCGAATTAGACAACTGATTTCTTAAAAAAATTGTTAAATAATTAATGTAAGGTGTAAAGTATACTCTATTCCAAGAAATGAAAATGTTAGGTCACTCCTACAAAATAAGTAAGGATCGACCAACAGAACACTCTTTTAGGGAATTTCCTAACTATATCTATTTACTTAATACCTTGTGCTTGTACAGGGATTTTGATGAAATGAAAACCAATCCCAAGCGAGAATTCTTTTACCTTTTACGTTCAATTTCAATAACACTTGTTCACGAACAGTTGTTACATCACTAACCATTTCCGGCCTAACACTAACTCTCAATCTCGTTTTTTTTATGCCCTCTAATGCGGATTTAGATCAGTGCATAAAGAAATTGAAAGTTCACATACAGTAGTATAAGCGCCGACTTGTGAAAATTGTGACTTGCATATTGACAGGCCTCTCCCTCTCTCCTCCACCTCTCAACATCTTTTTCCAGTTTACGCAGAAAATAATGTGTAAATTGGGTGTCTGCCGCAGTGCCAGTTGGTTGCTATGCAACCCGTAGATTTTGCCGTGGGTTGCACGTGCTCCCTTGCTACCCACCACTCGGCGCCTATGAGTATAACGATCTCTCTGTAAATTTTATGAACACAAAATACAAAATATACTAAAAACTAAAAAAAAAAAAATTAAAAAAGGTACACACAAAAATTAATAACGAAATATAGGTAACTTTATAACAACAGGGAAATAATTCGTTTTTAAAAAGTCCCGTGGCGATATGTTTTTTGCGTTATCCTTGCACCCACAGACCAAAAAAATGCGTGGCCAATTCATTGCTCCATTTATTTTTTTTGTGGTTGAAAATTCGGTGGTTACAAATTATTAATGTAATTTTTTAACTCAAAGTAAAACATTGTAGATAAACAATTGACCAAATTTAAAAACAAAAATAAAAACAACTTATTGAAAAATCCGATGTCATTGTTATCCCAGAGGATTTTGTAAGTCCTTAGTTTATTTTTTTGCGGTTTATAATTTAAAAAACAAAATTACAGAAAGAAAAATATGTCTTTAAATTAAAACCTTTTTTTAAATTAAGATATTTATTCACTTAATTCTAAAATCCCTTAAATTTAACGAAATTTTTGAAAATTGCACCTTTTACTTGTTTCTCCCTATAAAATACCGAATTAAAAGTAAGCTGACGAGAAAAGTAAACAAGAAGAACAGAAATAAGTAAAAACTGGAAAATAAGTAAAAAAAGTGAACAGTTAATGCACACGTAGCCATTAACAACGAGGAAATTTATTCTTTGAGGATTCTCCTTAAAATCTTGTTGACCCTTTTTACAGGATGGAAAAAAATTCAGGCTGTTTCAAAAAGCAGTACTCGAAACAGAATACAAAAAGTTAACTGAACGCTACACTCGCAAATTAATTGGAACCTGAAACAAATATTTATTTTTCGACTATGTACCAATTGTCCTTGGATTATTTTTGCTTGTTTTTATCGTCTCCGCAAAAAAAAGAACAGGAATTGTGAATAGCGCAGAGGCGGATCGAGACATCGGGCTGTTCCCCGAAAGGCCGGTGGTTTGACGTTTCCGGAAGGCCTCTTTTTTGCTTCTATTACAATTTTTTATTTTTGTATACCAATTAAAGGGCCTGTTAACGCTTAGAATATTTGTTTTCCATTCCACGTTATCGTATACGTGTTTTTTTCGATTTTTTGACATAGCAAATCCGGTTTGAAGGACCAATATAATTTCTCCGACAATTTCTTATGTAGCCATACATACAATAAACAAATATTCTAAGCGTTAACAGGGCCGCTTTTCTTAAATCCCCCAGGCCGAATTCATAGTTCAATCCGCCCCTGTGAATAGGTTTGAAAAGTTCAAAGAGGCCACTTTATAAGGATTATTTTATACATAGCAAGAAAGACGCTTGAGTTTCGGGTTTGCGACCGTAACACATTCGAATGAGCAACCCCAGAAAACGAATGGCATAACGCTAGAATCATGGCTAGAGCTAGAGGAAAGGGTTTTCGGTTCGAGGCCGAAGAGAAATTAGCAGTAATTGGGTTAAACAGATTTAAACTGAGGGCTAGAGGTTTTGCTTTGAAAATTATACTCGCCGAAGAGATTCATTTGCATTACGTATACATGTTTGTACACATATATCGCTAAACAACGAGGACCTGAGGCAAAGAGAACCAGCTGAACTCTCGATGCTTAATGTCGTGTGAAATTCGCGGATTAAATGCGTTACATCGTAAAACTAGATTCTAGAAATCTTCCTCAAACGAAATGAAATGTTAAAAAGAGATCTAAAATTAATCAATATACAAGTTAAAGTGGAAAATTATTAAACATTCTTCCCAAAAATGTGGTTTAGTAAGATTCTTATTAGTTTATCCGGTCGTTCAACGCATTTTCCCCTTACTCTAATCGTGTTATTTTTGATAAGACTTCGTAATATTAGCGAAAATCCTGATGCAGTCTTGAGGCTAAATCGCTAAATTTCTGAAAAACTCGTTGGAAAATTTTATATTGTAAAAAAACCTTTAATATAAGTAAGAAGCAGCGAGAAAACTCGTTTAGATCCATCCACAACGAAAACAGTTTGGAAACTTTTTAATCCTTTTTTGGCTCACTGCGAAGTTAAACAAAATGAAATGGAAGTAGAAGTAATTCCTCAACAAACTTCTTTTCGTTCCAGTATATGGTTCCAAAATGGTTCGACCTTCATGTCTTCATATACAAAAAGAGAAAAGGAAGGAAGGGAAAGTTATAACTTAAAACGATGAATTTGAACTGAAACAAAATCAAGAAAACTGGCGATGACAAAAAAATCTGAATTAAACGAAAGCGTTGAAATAATGAGAAAAGTAAAGAAACCACGAGACTAGGGTTGAATTAATCGGGGAAAAATTTGCGGGTGCGAAAATTTATCTTAGTCTACCGACCCTCGCAAATATTTGTGTAGGAATAACATGTCCAAATTTGTTATTATTTAGAATGTTGACACCAAGCAAGAAGACAGATTTCTCCAACACTTCCCCCAAATTTATAACCCTCACCAGAAAAAAAACAAATATTTTTTTAACTTTAGGGTATATTATCTCCTCTACATTATAATAATTTGTATATATAATATTATTTTGTATTGTTCTTCGGGTGGAAATTCGTTTCGTTTTTCGTATACTCCATTTCTCTGGATTTATAGGCAATTTTTCCAGTTTTTTTTTGCTCACTTCGTCACGCGTCTTCCCTCTTCATTGCCACGACATTGAACCATTAATCACTCAACCAGTATTCTGACAACACGCTGAAAGCGTTTTAAAAGTCCGCAATTATTTTCAATTATAAATTTTTTTGTTTGCCAATTCAACAAGCCTAAGAATAGATTGGGTGTACGGCCATATTTGATTAAATCCTCCATTATGTAAAGAGATTATAGAACTAAATCAATTTCCAATAAACACATCCAAAATTCAAAACTTAAACTCTCGCGTGGTTTACTGATAATGTCTTAAGAGGTGAGCGTGCCTGAAACCTTTGCTTCAGCAAGCCAAGAAGTTTACCTAATTTAACGTCGGCGACTTAATGTTTGAATATTAATGCATAGGTAAGGACAGTGCATTAGTCAACGGTATTAGTCAAAGAGATTTACTGCCAGGGTTGTCGCTGTGTTGTGAATGTCGCAACGTCGCGAAAAGGCTCCAAGCTAGGTACCTAGTCATTAATATACACTTCAACTCTAATAATTCATTAGGAAGTTATTAGACAAGGTATATTAATTAAACAAAGCCACTGAGCAAGTTGTTTGTGTTTTCCCAATATACAAGCGTTCGTTAAGTTCTTTGATAATTTATTGTATGCTGGGCCCCAAGCCTAAGACTCTATTATACGATTACAGTTCATTCTTTGACATTGTATTTCATTTTCATTTGCTCATGTATATCAAACTTTGATTTTTTTATTCAAATGAATGAGACAGAACTGGCTGCGCGCTATAGGCAGCCAGGCGGGTATTCTCCTTCGTGGCCCTTCCTATTACTTATTCGTTCTCGATCGGTCGATCGTTCGGAGGCCTCGTGTTTATTGTTCGTTTTTTTGCACCGCAGCCGTCTTCTGGCCTGCGACTTTCGAACTACTTCGGAGCCCGCGCCTGCTGTTATTTTGGTTGAGGCTGGAGCTCTGCTCTCTGTTTTGTTACAGGAGAATTCAAATGCCTGAAACGGCCAACGAATCCATATTTATCGACAAAATGCCACAATATGCGCATGCGCAATGGCGCACCAGATTGTTTTGGTTCAAATTTAATGTTTTATGTCGCAAAATTCTCTCCCAAAACGTCATATACACTTTCATGTTTTTTTGTTAAACCGAATAGAAAGTAAATTAATACTTTTCTTTGCATTTTATTTATTTTTATTTTTATTTTTTTATTTTCACCGAGTCTCTTGGTTTTAATACTTTCAAAAACAAGAAAGTCACGTTTAAGAACTACATAAAAGGATACTTTCTATAAGTAAGAATTAAATAACTTCAGAAACATTGTTCCTTTTCACTATTTGCCAGTATTAAATTTTTCTATTGACTATTATAGTAGATAAAGAAAAGAGCAATTTATTTATTTGTTGCATTCTTTTTACGACTTTTTCTATCGATCTATTTGAAATTATTAACACGATACTCAAATACTGCATCCCAGATTCGCTTAAGTGTAACTTGAAATAAGTTAAAAGTGAATTGTCCAATTGTGCATCTTCTAGTGTGGTCCTGGACCAAATAATAAAACCTGCCAAACTGCAGTAAGTAAAATTGCCCTAGGCCAGAAACAGAACTCTTTCATATTTTATGATTCTTGTCGTGCGGTCGCCTGTTTTGCCTAGTTCTGGTTATACATTGCTTAGATTGGTTTCGCTCTTTGCTTTGGATTACGACTTTCCTTTGCGATTCTTTAGGATACATTCGTTTTGAGCAATAAAAATGATATGTTGCCACGGATCGAGCAGTGGTAACCATATAGGATTAGAAACAGTTGTTTTCTTCGTTGGTTCGTTTCTTGATTTCGCAAATTCTTCATTGCTATACTGTTCAGATAAGCATCAAGCAGGGAGCAAAAGCAACAAACAACACGGGATGAGTTTTACGATAGTTACGTTATAGTTTCAGCTATACGCAAAGTTATTATGCGACATAAAATAGTTTAGTTTATGATTCAAAAATATGTTACATTTCTGGTTAGTGTTGTAGCAAAGCAGCGAATCAAACATAATTTAAAAGAACATAATTGATGGATAGTTTTTTAATGATTTTATTTTTAAACAAACTAAAAATATTGAATTTTTATGATTTTTACATGTAAAATCCCAATTTTCGGTTGGCCCAATTAGGTCCGAAAATTTGTAAAATAATGATTTTGTAATACTCGGAGTGACATTTGGCGCGATGATATATGTTTAAAAAAACATAGAAAGGAGTAAGCTGCGATTGTGTTAATATAATTTTGTTATATACGACAATACGTTGGAGATTATAAAAAGGTTTTTACATTATATTACTCTAGCTAACCCACTCAATAGTAATACCTATACGATTAGAAATTGGCGCTCCACGTTGGACGCCAATATGTTACAATTTGAAGAAATTGTAATACTAGGTGTGACATCTGGTGAGATTATATACATTATATGTAAAAAACACAGAGACTGGTAAGTTGTGGTTGTTTTAGTATAATTTTGTTATATATGACAATACATTGAAGGTAATAAATAGGTTTTCACATTATACTACACTAGCTAACCCACTGAATAGTAGTATACGATTAGAAATTGGCGCTCCACGTTGGGCGCCAATTGGGTACAACTTGAAGAAATTTTAATACTAGGAGTGACATCTGGTGAGATGATATACATTTTATGTTAAACAACATAGAGACGAATAAGCTGCGATTGTGTTAATATAATTTGGTTATCGACAATATGTTGAAGGTGATAATAGTATATTATTATATGAGCGATTATGGCCATTGCTCACTAAGATGATGTTTGAGCCCACGACCCCCAAGGCGAGAGGCGCAATTCATCTTGTTAAATCTTGTTGAACATTAAATGATCTTCGAAAATACGCAATGAATGTTATGAAATTGACAGAATTTCTAGGGTTCCTTAGATAAGTTGGATCGGTCACTTCAAATCCGTTAAATCTTGTTGAACTTTAATACGGGATCAATGTTATTTAATTGCAGTGATTTCTGAAAATCCATAATTCACGATAGTGAGTTATGAAAATCCATAACTCACGGTAGTGAGTTATAGTTACCATTAATCACTCAAAAAATGCTAATAATGACTAAATGACTAAATAGGTGTAGAAAAAAAGGTTTTCCCTTATTAATAGTTAACATTTGCTGAATAGGTTCTTATTATCTTACAATTTCATTGTTATTCATTGGATAATTATTGTGAATGCATAAAATGTGCATTATAACCAACTATTAGTTGAATTCAAATTATAATTGACCATTATTTGTTCCAGAATATAGGTACTCGTAATTATGAAAATTATTTGCATGGAATATTCCGAAAATCAATGTACATGTAGGTACACGTTTTTACCTTGCTACTTATAGGATTTGTGCAAAAATAATTATAAATGTCTGATTGTTGCTATGAAGAGTGCTGTTATTTGGATTATTGTTATTTGGTTGTTATTTGGATTATTAAATATTGTTAATAATTCATGAATATTCATTAAAACTGGTAATGATTATAATTTAAAGCAGAACGAGTTCGGACCAGATTACCAGAAAATCTATAAATAAAATTTTAACAAAATGTGTGGAAATATTGGAAACATAGTCGGGATTTACCTAATCCTTTGTTAATGATCCCGTTTGTGTAATCGATCATCATCGAAAACTTCTTAAGATTATTCACAGGTTGAACTTGAACGTACCTGAAACAAATAAATATTTATTTCAATTAAAAGAGAATTTATTCATTGGTAACAAAATAAATTTTAATAAATTTTCTTTTTCTATTACAAATTCTAAGATTTCTAAAATGCTTTACTTTTGGTGTACAGCTAATCTATATACATTTGAACATTACATTGTCACATAAAAGTACAACTATTTCTTGTTCATCGCATCAGCTTTTCGTTACTTAGCAGCCTCGTACATTTTATACACGCTGAAATGCGAAATCTACTCGAGAATCCTTACACAACTAAATGATAACCCAACATCTAGGTCAACAAATACTATACATATAGGTGTGTTATCTAACATAGTGTGTTTCACTCATCCCCCTCGTCTTACTTCCTTCCATTGCTGCGAAAAGCACGAGCAAAATATATTGCGGACATATATGAGGATAAGAAGACACAAAAAATTGGATTTCATGGAAATATACAGCCTGTTTTGTTCCTAGACAATAAAAAATGTAAATGGCAAAAGGTACATAACAAAATGTACATAATAATTATTAAAATTTCTTTCGATAAGCAATGTTAACGATTAGGAAAGGAAATTGTATTTTGATAGTATCTAATAAAAATTACCTCTTTAGTAATTTTCTAAATTTGTTTCTCTACATCCTGTATGCTTGTGTGGTATTTTCTTCGTCTATTTGGACAAAGAGACATTCTAGTGGCTAAAGTCTAAATCTAAAGGTAGAAATGTAGGTGTAGGTACTGCTTTGCTTGTATATATGAAACGTACGGCTTTCTTTGGTATTTACAGTCGCACGATAAGAAAGGCCGTGCATCTTATAAAGAACGATTTGTTCACATTCGTTCGCATTTCGTGTGTAAACCCATATGGCAAATAAGGGAAAGTTATATGGTCGTGGGCAAAGAAAAAAGAAATAGAAACAAATATGTTTGAAGTTTCACGGTTTTTATTTTTGAATTCTTTAGCAAATTCCCAGTAGAAAAATTATTAAGCTTTGTTCCCGCATACAATGGAACCGAACCCTCAGACGCATGTCCCAAATCAATACCGAAGCGGTACGTGCACGAAAACTTTAATGTCCCAACATATTGGAACATGTACGAGATGACCAAAACTCACTCAGTTGACCATTTTCAACCTCAACCGCGTCAACCTCCTCAATCTCCCTACCTCCTCAATCTCCTTTACCGCCTCTACCTCCTCTACTTCCGCTACCTCCTTTACCTCATCTACCTCCTCTACCTCATCTACCTGCTCTACCTCCTATACCTCCATTACCTACTCTACCTTTTCTACCTCCTCTACCTGCTCTACCTCCTCTACCTCCATTACCTACTCTACCTCCTCTACCTTTTCTACCTCCTCTACCTTCTCTACCTCCTTAGCCACCTCAACCTCCTCTACCTCAACCTAAACCTAAAATTATCATTTTCGTTTTATAACTAAAATTGTAAACAAATTTAATTTAATGCATTTAACGGAGAACAAACAATTGTGAACACATTTCGGACTGTTCGATAAATAACGCATGCGTACAAGAAAACATACAAATCAGTTAATGCATCTGTTCCCCACAGCGTGTTGGGAACAAGCTTTTATATTTTTAATTGAATCAAATGTTTTACGATTCTTTCACAAAATGCTTTTTCTCAGCTAGTGTTGTTATTTATATTTCCAAGAAGTTATAAATAACTGACATTAATAAAAATGTAAATAACAACGGAAATTGAAGCCCGAAAATCAACATCAACGAATGGGAATGATAAATATTCTCCGGGCGGCAAATGCAATGTTTGTTCTTCGTTATGAAAAAGAATGGTGCGAGAAGTTGCAAAAAGGAGGAAGGAAAAAAATGGCAATCTTAATTAAAAATATCTCTTTTCGTCATCAATCATCAATCATTCTGTCTGTGTGCTGGGAATACCGTTACAATGTTTATTTCCTCTCAAATTTTTGTATCCGTTACTGCCGTCGAAATACATCGTGTCGTCGACGTCGTTGACTTGTTCCTTTTAAAGTGTCGAAATTAATTTCTTAGGAAACCGGTGAATAAGAAAATGCGACAAGGCGTGGAAAATATAAAAAAAATACACAACAACAAAAAAAAGAAAATGGGAAAGGAAACGAAGACAAAAGACAAAAAATTAAAAGTGAAATAATATTTCATGAAATATTTGCTTAAATAACATAATAATAACATAAATGCATCTTTTTCTATCGTTATTGCTATTTAATTTTTTTCTTCATAAAACACTTTTGCGTCGAAGTGGATTTTTTAAGCCTATAATCGCATTTTTCCTGTTGATACGTTGGTCGTGGAAAAAACGCGCGAGTCAAAAAGGAAGCAAGAATTTGAAAGGAAACGCTTTAGATCTGTTTAGCTGGATCGATCTTTTCGCAATGAACTAAGTACTCGCTCGCTTACACTTGCGCTTACTTACTACGTTTTCATCTCCTCAAGTTGTCTACTCACTTTACCGCAAGTTCAATTGGAAACTTTACCGTTTTATCAAGAAGAGACAACCAAAAGTGACTAAGGATACGATGTGGGTTGCTACCGTATTTCTCAAATTTTACTAGTTTTTATTAATGCCTAGTTGCCTACTGCTGCAGTATCAACATAACTAATCTGGGTCTAAGCGTGGGTCTCTTCTTAGTCGTAATTGCTTATGGTTTTAGAGACTGAACAGACTGTAATTGAAATCCTCTGGAACACCCGAATCCTTGTTGTTTCAATCCGTATCCCGTATTGAAATACCAATCCAAAGAAAAAAAAATTAATTTATCAAAACTTATTTGTTTTTATTTTTAGATATTGAGCTTTTTTCGAGTTTTTCCTGTTTTTCGTTACTCTTCCTTGCGATTTCTTTTTCGTCCCATTTTAATATCGTCATCGTCCTAATTTCTGCAAATTTTTCCAAACATTTTTCTTTTTAGACCTTTTTTCGATTTCTCGTTCATGCTTCTTTGCATTGAATATTTGCAGGTATGATTTTGTAAAAAGTGTTGGTTGACATTCCTTCATCTCAGTTTTAATGTAATATACAGAATGTTCAGTGACAGCAAGCTGTAAGAGCATTAAAATTTATTATAAAATTTTTGGTTTCCCATCTAGCCGCCCAGATATAAATCATTATTAATTGATTTTCTTGGTAAAATATTACTGTTTACTAAGAACACTCCGTATATATATAGAGTGAAAATTCGTTGTCAATGATCGTTTGAGCAAAGAAATCGAATTATCCACAACGAGTAGAGTGGAGAGAGATGAGGGAGAATCAGTCTTTCTTCTTCCACAGCAGCATTCAATGTTCATTGGACTGACTATGCCGTTCTTCTTCTTGTTCGAACATAACTGAACTGAATCGATGTGAAATTAGGGAAACAGAAGGAAAAAGAACTGACTGCGAACGCGGGAATGCGGGAACAAAATTGGAAAAATTTCATATTAAGGCTGCGTTCTCGTGAGCTTGTTATATTCCGAACAGAAAATATTTACGAATATGACAAATTAACTTACAACAAGATATTTCGTTATTCGTTCCATTCGTTTTTTCTCGGGAGAAGGACAAGGACGACCACCATACCAGATGCGGAATGTTATAATGGCACATGCGCAAACTCTCAACGAGTTGAGAAAAACCGCAACCGGAATATTCACAACTACCGATAGAATGTTTAACTGGGGCTGAAACAGTTCGGGAACGGGTAATAGTTTGGAAAATAAGAGAAAAAGCACAAAACTGCCGCACAATTTCCAATCGACGGCTGTAAATCATGCACTAATACAAACAAAGCTAAAATATACACATTTATGTTTGTAAAGTCCAGAAAAGGACTAAACAGAGTTACAAAACTTGTTGTTTTGCAGTGGTGCTTTATCAAATACACAAACGTATTCATAAATCAGTAATAAGTACTTCAATTTTGCACTTTTTTGCAAAATAAATTTTAATAAGAATCGAATCGAATCCTTTCAAATCCTTTTTATGATTTAAAATAATAAACCTTTTTGTTAATTTTGAATGACTGATATGTATATAACCATATGGTATATAATCGGTACCGGAATAGAGGAGCAAAAAACTAGATTCAGTGCTGAAAGTTTGGACGATGCCCAACTCGAGTTTTACCATATATAAACCGAAAAGGAAAGTAATGTTTTCATTCAAAAATTTATGGGTTGAGGATTGGACATACTTTTAACCACGAATACGAATTGAGATGTCAAGAACCTAAAAACTATTTTTCAAATAATTTCCGTAAGTTTCTGAGTGTATGTGTGTGATTTGAACAAAATTCCGACCAAACGAAGAAACTGTATAGATCTGCAGAGTAAAATATAAAAATCGCAACTGACCAATAAAAATGCATCAATTTGCTTATTACTACGCTTGCAAGGTTCGTTATTTGACTGGAACATTTATATTTTATATTCTGGTCTTCTTTCAAAAGTATTGTAATGCAAACTGAAAGACAAGGATCGTGCATCCGTTCATTCGGTTCAGTGAGCCATATGCTGCGCAATGTGTTCTTTTTTATATTTTTGTTACATCTGGCTCCACGTTGGGCGCCAGATGTAACACAACAGAAATTCGCTTATTTTAGTTTTCTTTTGATATGAACTATAAAGTTACCAGACGATTTTCTACTATTTTTTGAACACCCTGTATTATTTTTATTAATTTACTTAAAAATATATACTTATGTGACTGTTTCTGTGAAAAATCATAAATTTCAATGGAACAATTTCCCATGTAGTTTGTCGTCTTTCGTAAAAGCAACTAGTGGATAATAAAACTTTTATCGTCATTCTTGGTCAAACTCATCGAAAATGCAGAAAGAGAAACGACTTACTAAAAATATATATGTATATACGTATATACCTAACTAATTAAAGGCAAAAGTGGAATATAAAATGCCAAGAATTGCATTTAAAGTTTTAAGTAATCTCATTCAACAACGTAATGCGAATAATAATTTAATCAACGAAAAAGACGCCACAATTAACTGAACATCAAACAATTTGCATTCGCTCTATTTCATTTACGCTCTTAATTTATCATCCAATTCGCTAGACACAACTAAGTAAAGATAGATAAGGGTGTTCGGTGAAATTAATTGTGTTTCGCCACATTCAGCATAATTAAATGTTAAACGATTAAAATTTATAAAGTGTTTAGGGAAAAGTTAGAAAGTTCAAATGTTCAATGACATGTTTAATGAATCCCAACTAGTTGCGACAGATCGTGATCATTATCAGAGCTAGAATATAGTAATTATGCAATTACAGTCTTTCCTAACAAAGATGATTGCCCACGTTTGCGAAAAATATCAGAAAATTATCTACTAAAATTAAAATCGTGTCGATATAAATTATAACACACGTCTGCGGTATGTAGTCATTTTTTTTATTTTCTGTCCGTGTCAAAATAGCACTTTGCAATTGCAAGTTTCCGGTAAAAATATTTAATTTAGTTCACATATTTTCCGAAGCTCATGTTTACTTAGAAGCGCATTTTTGCTAAGTTTTATGTAAACTATTATTTTGACATGCCATAGCTCCCTTCTTTACCGGCCGATTTTGTTCATTTTTACTACATTTTCAAACTAGACAGATTGCCCCAATTTTGTTCAGACTAAAAAGTTCATTTTGACAACGGATGTCCACGAATTTTGGAAATAATAATACTTTGATATTTTTCTCTGATTACATTACTTTCCTATACCTCTATACATTCAGTATATAGTAGGAAAAATTAATATTGAATTATTACTTAAGTATAGTTATAATAAAGAAAAACGAAAGTTTTTAACAATTTACTAGTTCACATATTTTCCGAAGCTCATGTTTACTTAGAATATGGGTACTGATATTTTTGATAGGCCATTGCCGGCCTATATTGTTCATTTTAACACCATATTCAAATTAGACGGATTGTCCAATTTCTTTCAGACTAAAAAGTCCATTTGGACAACGGATATACGCGAATTTAGGAATAAATTAGAATTTTATTTTTCCGGTCTGATTACATTACTTTCCTGTACCCCATCTATAGTCTAATCTATACATTCAGTATAAAGTCGGAAAGTAATTAATATTGAATTATTTCTTAAGTATAGGTATAATAATGAAAAAAACGAAAGTTTTTAATAATTTACTTTCTTCTGTTTACAACAAAATATTTACGAATATGATAGAATCTCTTCGGTAATTGCAAAAGTTTCGCATCCATTGTTTGCTCTTAGGATTTAGCTTACGTTACTCGATTCTATTCTCTTGTCTATTGTATATTATCTCGTATATTGTATACATTTTGAAGTGTATTCTGTTGTGCTTTGAAGACATTGAGAGTATGCCACTGAATGCACTATTCGATCGTGAACAGAGTTTAACTTTGTCAAAACTTAATTTCTCTTGCCAGAATTAAACATGCGCTTGAATTGTTAAACAGCGAGTGTGTAGAAATGTAAATCCAACGTATGTGTCACGAACTTGACAGTAAAATTTTGTTGTTTTTAATGATAATTTATTTTATTTCCTAATTCTATTAATCAAAAGAAGAGAAAATTAATCGAATGCACAAACATTACTTAATTGAATGCTCTTTTCATAATATTTTTAGAAAAAAATCATAAACGAAGAAAAACAAAGGAAATACAGGAGCAACTGGAGCATAATTCCCCGACAGCATTAGGTTTTTATTAGATTAACGTAGTTATCTGCGGGAACGTCGCAGATGTGGCTATAGAAAGCGGTGAAAAAAAAAACAAAATAAAACCAGAAGCATTTCAAGCATCAGAAGTACGTGGAAAAATCCTGTGAAGAGCAGTGTCAACGTTTCCAGCAATTGCAATTAAACGCAACAAGGAAATGAAAAGAGAGAAATTATCACGTGGAAATTTAATTTACATCACTTTTTTCACGGTGCAGCAAATACAAGCAAATTGAAGTATTTGCACTTGCATGCAGTTTAAAATTTTTGTCATACGCGTACTGCTAAATTATATATGTAATTTATTATATTATATTATAAATGTAATTTGTTTTCTCGGCGGAAGTGTTGAACTAACACTTTTGATCCATTCTTCTTTTCATTTGATTGTTTTTTGGTCAAAAAACTTAAAAAATTTCAATAACGTGACTGCATGGCTTTGCAAGAAAATTTAAATGATTTTTGAAAGCAATGAACTAATCCAACTTGAAAACGAGGTAACTTATGTTGCCTGAAGAGTTTTTTTTTTCGTTTTATTTCATTTTTTGTTTGTTTCCTTTTCACTCTTGTGTCTTCTGCTGCCCTAAAATATTCTGCTGCTTTATTGCGTTCCATTCCTACATTAAAGTTGACATCGTCACTGCTCCAACCGACTATTATCTAACATCGTGCCATCCGTGAACCTAACATGTGAAATATATGACAGAAATGTGAATGATAACACCACCAGCTACAAGGAAGTCAAACAAAGGGACAACATACACCAAAAGATATAACAAAGAGAAAACAAACAAAAAACGAGTGTATATGACTTGATGGCATGTATTTCCAACACTTTGATCCTTTAATTAGATTTTTAAAATAAATTACGCAGCTTGCAACAGAGCAGCCAAAACCTCCACAGAAAAATGACAATGCGCAAAACAAGCAATCAAGAATTAATCGGATGGGTTCGAAAACATGTAAATTTTTTTTGTACAGTTTTCTCATTTAATACAGTCCTTCTAAGCAAACAAGAGACTTTCTGGGCGTGTCCAGCGCTGCCATTTGTGAAAGTACATTCCATGCAGCAACAATTAGAATTTTGAATATTTATGAAAAAAAAAATTTAGTTCACATATTTTCCGAGACTCATACAACCACAAGTTAACACAACTATAGAAAATACTGCTATAGTACTGAATTAGGACAGATTTGAAGGAAGGAATTTTCAGGAATTCAGTGGTGTTGTGACATTAATTGAGTCGGCCTGTTCGGCTCTATAAAAGGGACTGATTAATTCAATAACGAGGTGCTCGCGTGCCGCACGTTATTAATGCACAATTATAAGCAGTGTGTAAGTTCGGGGTTCTCCCTTTACAACTAAGGACTATACACCCTATCCTCCTATAGGAATATAAAAGTATGAGGTCTTGTTGTTTTGTTTTATTGCCGCATTTATTATGTGAAGCTATAACGATGCTTGTTGGGAGATAACGATAATAAAAGTTCACCCAAATGAAAAAAAAAATAATTGTTGGGTTTAAATGCACGATTGTTGGCTTTGAAACATGAAAATGCCAATAGAAATTATGTTTTAATGTGTGGTTTACCCCTAAATTTATAAATAAATGAAAATCAAAAATTAAATTGTTCTTAAACAGGCTCGAGATTTTTTTTTTGAAAATGTATGTTTAGATATTATTTTACAGATCAAAAATTTTTGAATTAAAAAATGTTTTTACAATATACCCTTATTGAAAAAAAAATCAGAAAAAAGAAATTTGTGTGGTGGAATGATTGAATTTGTTGTATGCAGTGTTATCGTGTCCTTGCAGAATTGGCGACTAAACGCTCTGCCCGGGTCCGGACTGTTATCGTTCGTCCGTGTTGGCGACAGCGTCTTTTCTCCTTCCTCTCCTCTCCGGTCGCGGAGAAATATGAAAAATGACATATTGTCGCAACTCGCATTGCCGCCGCTCAACATCGAGTTAATACACATCATGCACATAAATCTTGCATACATCGCTTGCTTCCAGTTGCTATATAAAAAATATATTGTTGTAAACTGTTCACAAATTCTCTTAACGATGACTGTCTTTTGTTGTCTGAGGAAACGTCGGACATGGTTACGAAGAAAGGCAGAAAAATACAAATTTATAAGATTGATCAGAGGCCTCAAGTCAACCACAACGAAAAACACACGAAAAACACGGACGATCAGTCGGAAGGGTTATTCGCTTACCTAAAACAGCAGGAGCGGATCTGAAAGACTTCGGAAACTCCAAGCCGAGGGCGTGCTCTCAATTCCCATGTCCGATAACTACTTAGAGTCTACAGACCGTCGTCTTGCGAGGTTACGGTGCAAACGAAAGGAAGGAATGGCAATGGAGCTGCTTGCATTTGTCAAATCGAACATGTTCAGGAAAACGCGAACGGAAGCGAAAGGCAACGCCAGCCTGGTTGCCTAGAGTGCGCAGCAAGTCGGAGAATATAAATACGCGCGTATTTTGAACATATTCGAAAATCAGTTTTGATATAAATTAAGAGATTTAGTGAATAGTGATTTTTATTATTGATTATCCACGTCGAAAAAACAATCTACAAATGGTTCCCGCAAAATTGTTGAATTTTCCAGGGCTCATGAATGCTAAGAAGAGCTGTTTTATACATTATCATTATCCAAAGGAATATTTTTTATTTGGTGGATATTAAAAAGAAATTACTCATGTTTTCATGTTTTTGAAGAATTTTATGTAGAGAAATACTTTTATTTAATAAAAATATTTAAAGCAAAATGACAGTGACAGATACAAAATTGAATATGTTCTTGGCCATTGGACATGACTGAATAAAAAGTTACGATTATATTTATGAATGAGAAGTAATTTTGTTATAGTCTCACTGAAAAAAAAATTGTGTACAATTTGAACCAATTGTAAGAAAATCTCTTTTAAAATTTGTGTCCAAAGTAGGGACAGACATTTATAAGTTGAAAATGTAACACACATTTCTTTCAATTCGCTTTGTTTATTTAACCTTTCAATACAATATGGTTTTATATTTTACAAAAAGACTTTTTAACACAACTTGTAGGACTCTGCATTTAAATAGTTTCAAAATATCAACCAATTGTACGACATGTTTTAACGTTGCAGTGGAAAAAGTTAATTATCTGTATTAAAATGTATTACAGTTTTTAACTAATGCGTCTGTTAGAAAAAGTGACGGATCGTATTATACAAAGCGAACCAATAGTTTGATTTTTTCCAACAATCTCGTTTAATACAAAAATGTTTGCAATTGTAAGTCTCGAAGTTTCAAATAGTAATTCAATTTGTTAATTATTCGCAAATAATTATTGTTCGCGGTAACACAAACAATGTTCATCCTTGTTGTTGGGGTTTCCTAATTCAGCACGAATTAGTAGTCTTAGTGAATAAAAATTTTAAGAGATAATCTTCATAAGTTAAATAAATAAATCATTTTTTTTAAATTAATAAACAAACTCATAACATAATTGGCGCTGCGAACAGGATATCGGTACAGCTATTATACTCATATTAAGTTCGCCGGTGCGACTATCAAGTCTTAAACCGTTATCACGAAGAATCAATTGAAAAGGTGTTCATCCCATGGGACTCGAAGATCAGACGGACTAAAGCTGACCACATCGATCAAACGACAGACCACCTCGACAACGCATCGAATCAAACGAATCTCTTAAAAATACCAAAAATTTTTTTTTCCGTGTGGAAATTTATTGCACCCTCCTTAATTTATTATATTTCTATAACAATCTAAAAATCTTAAAATTGCCAAAAATGATTGCAAGCATTGCTTAAGAAGTTTAACTGTACGACAGCAGTCAGTAAAACAAAACCAAAGCTGACGTTGTCATGAATATTCACGAGGATTTAATATTTTATGAAGAATTTTAGGACAAAACAAAATAAAAAAGAATATTTTAAATTTGTGATATAAAAATTAATATAGTTTTTCTAATAATTATTGAAAAATTAAGTGACGAATATCAAATTTCATAATTTTCTTTCCCTATGTCCACTCTCATGTCAAAAGGTAGAAATTTCTAAGTTTTTAATAAATTCGAACAAATTTAAGACCATAATTGCTTTCAAGGTGAAAAGGAATAAACCAAATAAGTACTCACATTTTATAGAAATAATTTTTCTATCCATAATTTCTGATAATTATACATAACAAAAGATTTTAACATTTTTTCAGATATCGTTTTTGTTTCGATTCAGTATTTATTATTGTAAGTTATCAAGTAGAGTTTTTCTCAGTAAATATTTACATCTTGTTTTTAGGTCCAAAACCAGTAAAAAGTTTCCAGTAATCTAAGATTTGCTACCTAAAATATAATGAACTTGTTTACTTCTTTACTCAAGAATAAGAAAAACAATTTATTAGTTTCACGTTCATAAATTTATCTACTTTATCACATTGTTTATTTTCAACAAGTTCATGTTACATTCGTTATTCATTTGTTGTGTTCAACTTTGAACAATGTTGAAACTAGTTTATCACAGCTTTCTTTTACTAGGTACATCTCTAGTTTATCTCAATGAGAAGGCGTGAATCAAATAAGGCAAGTCTGGAAATCGCTCGAAAATTGCCAATAAACTTCTACGTGTAATAAAAGTCTCGTCACTATAAACACTACAGAAGAAAGTCTTCATATTGCCTTTTGTGCTATGTATTTGCTTATTTTTCTTATCATCTTTGTATTGTTCGTTCATGTTCCTACACTCATTCTCTTTTATATTCTTGTGAGTTGTGCTAACAACATTTTCGAATGATAAAAACAAGTTCTTATTAATTTAAGCAGACAAAATAAATAACATCAGGCGCCCACCAAGGTTTCAGATGCAACTGAAGAAATTTATATTTTCCCCCTTATTAATTTACATATCTATGAAATTTAATCTTTCAAATTGGGTATGAGGTTATCCGCAAGAAAGATTGATGATCCACGAAAGGTTTTCAAAGAGCTTTTGTTCACCTAAAACCATAACCTATAACTAAAACTATTCAAGAGGTTCAAGTATTTAATCGATTTTGTTTTTCGATTCAGTGTTCGAAGGTGTGTCAATAATATTTTTGCCTTTTAAACTATGCCAACAAATAATCTAATCAATCATTTTACTTTTATTCTTTTGCCCAAAACCTTTGTAAACATAGTTTAGTAAAATAAAATTATTTAGTTTGCGCTTTCAAAATTATAGCGTTGACTGAATAATAGAAGAAGACTGGCAAGTGCCTGTAAACTAAAAGTTTCAATACCGACCGCGTCCCGCGGTCCCTTTGCCAACATGATTTTTGCAACTAGTCGGCGCTGCAGTGTCGCTTTGGCATTTTTACAGTTCTTTCAACTTGGGGTGAACGTTAGTCACGCCTCTCAAGTCCTATTTAAGGCGAAACATCACCTTGGAAAGAAAACACGTGGAGGCAGGAGGAGTCTGCCTGAGCAGGCATGTAACTCGCAACTGACTCAAAAAGTCTAGATAGGTTTCAGGAAGCGCACTCTGCCGAGTTTAGGTACATTGGAGGTTCACTTACGTCCGCATACTTGCCAGTCTTCTTCTATTATTCACTCAACGGTTATAGGTACTAGCAACAAAAGAGGAATAATGAAATATGCAACGTTCTGATTATTATGTTGCA
>JARJEB010002619.1:0-10530 GCA_030264535.1 Liometoxenus newtonarum
GATTACTCCATGTACGTGCTTCAACGGCGTACCGCGTTTCAAGAGTTCGACCTGTTAAGTGCAACATCGTCTCTAATACTTAAGAGACAGGCCCGGACGGACTAAACTCCCACCTACATCCCTCTTCTCGAAAAAAAAATCCATGAATAGGAGACCCCTCTGCCGGAGAACGGGGAGGACCTAGTTCAACATTCGGACCCGACGTTGCACTTTATCGATCTCGAAATCTTGAAAATTTTTAATAGGTCGAAAGCTTGAAAATGGCTCTATAGACGTAATTTAAGTTTAAGCAGTTTGACGGATTACTCTATCTACGTGCTTCAACGTCGTACCACTTTTCAAGATTTCGACCTGTTAAGTGCAACATCGACTCGAATATTTAATAGCTCCCTCAATAGTCATGCTGATGAGACCTAAAACCGAAACAGCTGTCCATGACTGAGGAGATGTAGATTATTCGGGTCATTGTTGCACTAAGACTAAGTTACCAGAGACGATGAAGATCGTTCTTAAAATCATTACTGCCATTGTAAGCATTAAATTACGTAACAATCCCTCTTATTTTGATTTATTAATTATTTGTCTATCTTATAATCTATAGTTATAGTCTATAAGAGGTAGAATTTCGACACATTTTGAAAATTGTTGCTAATCGTATAGTCGCACCGCAACTCCGTTCGATTATATCTTCTAGCTAATTTCTTATCTAATTATCATTAATGGCTATTAGTTAGTCGGGGCCCATTAACAGTGCGAATCATTAATCATGACGATATAGTATACAATTGGAAATATATAAATGCTATTTAGAGCTGCGAAGTCCATCGGGATCGGGCTAGGGGTCGGGATCTTCGAAACTGCAAATAATCCGATCTAAACGCAGGTGTATCCCGAATTTCCGTTGTTTCTACTCCCAGCTCTTATTTCCCTTGTTGGTTGTCTTAACAACTTCGATACTATCTTCTTCCTTATTAAATTGCCTAAAATATATTGTCATACTGGGTGTTACCACAATGGTTTGGACTGTCATTAATTCACTCTTTTGATGAATGCTAGAGTTGACCATGCAAATCTGGAGTTGTTGCTATCACTGTTTCTTGACATTTTATTATGTTTTCGTTACTCTTTCCTTGTTGTTATTCTCATAGGCTAGGCTCTTAAAATTTTCATGGAGATTTAAGTTACTACTACTGCTACTACTAGGAAAAACTATCTTGGCCCACTGGTGTGTTTTAAAATGAGTTTGTTACTGGTTACTGGTTTAAAAACTTCGCAGAAGAGCTAAAATGGCGTAACGAGTGCATAAAAGATTCTTATTTCGCGAACATTATTTTTTGCCCACCCACATCATATTTGAAATACAATTTAAATTACGAAATCACTCGCGAAATCACTACTGTTGCTTGTGAACAAACTGAACGCAGAGTCAAATGTCAAACGCAAGCCATACGCGTGGTTACACGTAGAACAATGTCAAAACGTATGCAACCCAAACAACAAGCAGAGTCAAACGTCAAATGTCAAACTCAAATCAGATGCGAGATTACACGTAGAACAATACAAAACGTATGCAACCCAAACAACAATTGTAAACTAAAGAGATGTACTCAAGTGTTGCGTAATGGATATAAACGTTCAATTATATGATTGTACTGTTAGAGAACCCCCTGGTGCAATTGCGCAAAGAGATATTGCACAATTTGTGATTCTGTCTTCATAGTTGGCACTGTTATGTCATTTGTGTATCTGACTATTGTGTTAAACGATGGTTTTATGGTATTGATTGTGTTTGGATTTGTTGATGGACAAAGCAGTTTACGCGGAGGTAGTCGAGGTGGAGGAATATGAGTTGGGCTCCGATGTTGAGCCCGTCGAGGCTCAGGCGACACTTAAGCTGACCTCGCGCCGCAGCATCCTTTCTGGACCGCGACGAAACGCGCGTGATGAGACGAAGAAAGAAATACAAGTGGATGATGAAGCTTCACTCAGAGATCTACTTATTAGGTACTTATATAGATTTTGCATCATTATAATAATATATTTTTAGTTTCATTATTATATAATACTACAAAATTAGTATACCTACTTATGCGACATACCAATTTAATGAATTAGCGAACATTTAATTTCATTTGAGCGAAAACAAAATAATTGTGAAGCTATTTGTTAAATTGAAAATGGTTTGTACGTTTTTTTTTGTCGTCGGTGCTCAAATTTGCTCGGTGCTAGTGTTGAACGATAATACTAAATAACACTAGCACATTGATGACATTTATATATTATTATCATCATCTTTGTTTATAAGTTGGTTTACATTCGATCATGTTATTTAATTGTTTCGTGCGAGCCATGCACATTTATTACGTGTACAGGCTATTGCACTTGTTGAGCGAATTTTTCATTTTTGTTTTTTCGATTTTTAGCAGACTAAATAGGATCCATGCATTATTTGTTTCATTTCAAAATCATTATGTTATAATTAAGCCTTAACTATACTTTAATATTCAATCCAAACATTAAACATGCAAGTTGATTGACCTTTATTGACCTTGACATTGTTTGGAATCAAAAATAATGACGTACCAAATTATAAATTCAAAATTCAAACCAGTAGAAGGAATAAGCCGGTTCTGGGCCCACCTGCAGATGGGGATTTACATGAGAGGAGGAAAGCCCTCACTTCTTATGGGAGGAGGTATATTCCTGATCGAATCCTTTTCATCTGGTTTTCGATTTCTATTTTCGGATCTGTTCAACTATGGTTTTCAATTTCTGAAATCGAAAACAGGTTTCGATCAGGAATATACCTTCTTCCATAAGCAGTGGGGGCAGGGGGGATCCTGATCCCTTGTAAATCTCCATCTGCAGGTGGGCCTTCTACTCCAAAATCTTAGTAGTAAAAATTCAAATCAGTAGTAGGAATAAGCCGGTTCTGGGCCCACCTGCAGATGGGGATTTACATGAGAGGAGGAAAGCCCTCACTCGTTATGGGAGGAGGTATGTTCCTGATCGAATCCTTTTCATCTGGTTTTTGATTTCTATTTTGGGATCTGTTCAACTGGTTTTCAATATCTGAAATCGAAAACCAGATGAACAGGATTCGATCAGGAATATACCGCCTTCCATAAGGAGTGAGGGGTATCCTCCTCCCATGTAAATCTCCATCTGCAGGTGGGCCTTCTACTCAAATCAAAATCTCTAAGTAGTAAAAATTCAAATCAGTAGAAGGAATAAGCCGGTTCTCGACCCACCTGCTGATGGGGATTTACATGAGAGGAGGAAGGCCCTCATTCGTTATGGGAGGAGGTATGTTCCTGATCGAATCCTTTTCATCTGGTTTTTGATTTCTGTTTTCGGATCTGTTCAACTGGTTTTCAATATCTCAAATCGAAAACCAGATGAACAGAATTCGATCAGGAATATACCTCCTTCCATGAGGAGTGAGGGGTATCCTCCTCCCATGTAAATCTCCATCTGCAGGTGGGCCTTCTACTCAAATCAAAATCTTTAGGTAGTAAAGGCTTAATTAGCATTATTCGTAATTATAATATGTACTAAATTAAGAAATTAGCTTGAAGACAGCACTCGTTATTTGATAAGCCTATATTTTACATTTGCATGTAAAGTTTTGCTCGTCAAGTTATATCTATCATAAGAAGATAAAGAGATAAAGTGTTTTTGGAATAACGCGAATTCATTGCATTCAATCAAATTAATATGTAAATTTATCATTAAATTTACATATTTGTATACTTATTGGCGAATTGGATCCTGTTCAGTCAGCGGCAATGTGTTAGTGCTAAAATAAAAACACAAATCTATACCATAAATACCACATCACTCAAAATTAACAAAAACAAAAACACATTAGAAAAACAAACAAAAAATGTATTGCCAAAATTTTTCTGTGTTTTGCATATACTACTTACTGTTTTGAGTATTGAAAGTCTTGAATGATATTGGGCTGTGTTTCCGAACTATAGGTGGAGATTGTCAATGGTCACGTGGAATCGGCGTCGTTGTTCCGGCCGACCGGCACGTAGTATACTAAAACGTATACCGTAAATCAGGGATTTAAAAAACCTTTGAACAGAAAAAAAAATTGAAAGAAAATAGAAAAACAAAAAGCCAAAAACACAAAGCCGCCCATTTTTTCACGATTACTAGAAAAGCAAAGAAAGATACTAATAAACTAATTAAAAACGCGCACGGCGCACGCATTTTTGTCTAAAAAAACGTAAACAGACGTTATAGTGTGCGTCAACACACAAAACTATACAAATCTATTAAAGGAGGGGGATACCTGGCGCGGTGTCCACAAATAGTTTTGGAACACAGCCATGGTATCCTTACCACCCAGGTATTGAAATACTCCTCTAATGCTTTATTATAAATAGTATACGCTAATTAGCTGCTTGATTATGATTTTCTTAACTGCCTACTTAACTGCCCCTGTGTGTTTTATTGCTTTATATGAATGTGACTGGTTGTTAATTAGCATGTGGCTTTGTGTTTTATATATGTTAGTCATCTCCAAATCATCACATCATCATTTTTTAGTTAATTTTACCTTTAATTATTGCGAGAATATAATTCATACAATTGTAGTCGGTTAAATAGTCAAACACATCGAAAATTGGAAGACGCAAATATTTAATCGGTATTCCTGAATATGCTCAAAACTATTATAACAATTCAACGATTGATTTGATTATCGTTTTTTATTTTATTTTTAGTTTATTGGATTATACCCCATTGGCACGGATTTATTATTATATTTTTATAATTAATGTATTGACTTATTTTATTTGTAAATTATCATTTGTTAAATGAAAGAGAAAAAAATGAAAACGATATCTGAACAATGCATGAGAATTACGTTTTTGTTGCTAAGTATTTTTAATTATGAAAAAGATAAGAAATTAATGCGAAAATTGGTTTATTTATTTTTTGTTCTATATTATATACTTATCTAGTCGTCGTCGTTTGTTTCTTTATTTATTTTTTGATATTATTATAAAGAGCATGTTTGGGATATTAAAAGTCGTTTAAAGAAATGATTTTATATGGGGGAGTAAGAATATAGAAATGTAAAAACCCAAAAAATACACTTTGTTTCCGAACACGTCTGCAGTCTGCAGAAGCAGGTGAGCGTAATGAGTATAAATCTGAGCGCGAAGCTGGATGAGCTGCAGCGTGGTGATCGTCACTACGAAACGACGGTCGCCCTTTCCGAAATACGCACACAGCTGCAGGAGTTGACCAAGTCGGTGGAATCATGTCAGTCGGAGGTATCGGAGGTGAAACGCGACATGGTTGCTATCAAACACGAACTGGACACCGTTCAGCAGGTGAAGGAAGAGATCGAAGAACTGAGGGAATATGTGGATCGACTTGAAGAGCACACCCATCGGAGAAAACTTAGACTCTTAGAACAGGTCAATATAAACAAACTAATAAATGAATAACAAATGTATAAATAGAACAATATGCAATATGCGTTATATCATGTAGATCAGATGGCGCAGTTGTCGACTTGATGGTGGTCGACCACTGCTACTCCTTCTGGCATGCTATTACTTTGATGAGTTCTCTGTATGTTGATATATTTTTGTTTTATTTTATTTATAGGGCTTAACATTCTTTCTATCTTACGCGATTCTCGCAGCGGTCTTGGGGATGCTGCAATTCGGATACAATACTGGAGTGATAAACGCGCCCGAAGGCAACATTGAGTACTTCATGAAAGACGTATACAAATCGCGGTATGGCGAAGATTTAAACGATGATGAAGTTCAACGATTATATTCTTTTGCCGTATCTATATTTGCAATTGGGGGCATGCTCGGTGGTTTTAGTGGGGGCATGGTTGCAAATAGATTTGGAAGGTAACGAATACAAATTGCATACATCTTAACCAATCCAATATTATATCTGGATATTCTATTACATTGACAGGAAGGGTGGATTGTTGTTAAATAACATTTTGGGTATCGGCGGCGCATGTCTGATGTGGTTCACAAAAGTAACCAATTCGTACGAAATGTTGTTTATTGGTAGATTTATAATCGGAGTCAATTGTGGTATGTACATTACTCAAATCGAAACTATAATTTAATGTTATAGTTGGAATGGAATGGAATGTGTATTAATGTCTGTTTGGAACTTGTAGGTCTAAATACTTCCCTAGTACCTATGTATATATCCGAAATAGCCCCATTGAATTTACGAGGAGGTCTCGGTACAGTGAACCAGCTTGCCGTCACTGTCGGCCTGTTGTTATCGCAAGTATTGGGAATCGAGCAGATATTAGGCACGAATGAAGGCTGGCCATTATTATTGGGTTTAGCCATCTGTCCCGCATTATTACAATTGGTTCTCTTGCCCATATGCCCGGAGAGTCCGCGTTATTTACTTATCACTAAGCAATGGGAAGAGGAAGCGCGGAAAGCACTGAGAAGACTACGGGCGAGCAATCAGGTTGAAGAAGATATCGAGGAAATGCGTGCTGAGGAACGGGCGCAACAAGCCGAAGCTTCGATTAGCATGATGGAACTTATCTGTTCGCCGACGTTACGGGCACCGTTAATTATCGGGGTTGTGATGCAATTGAGTCAACAACTATCAGGAATCAATGCTGTACGTATATGTATATAAAGTTAGATTCACATTATGCAATTCCCCGCTGCTATTTTGATGCACTTTGAAAGCATAGAATTGTTCCATGTACATGTGCACCAATGCTGTTAATAGAATAAGAAATAACTAAAGATGTTATGGAGGGGTCTCGCTGGTTCAGTGCGTAGGTACAGAGGGCCACCATACTGCTCGCTCGTCCTCGGGTTCGAATCCCACCGAGTGAGAGCTTGGCGCTGGGTTTTTTAAAATTCTAAATTGGACGTTGGCGCTACCTAAAACACACAATTTGCATACAATTTCAAGGGTACTATGCACCCACGTAACTAATGCTCACGGGTACCGAAGCACCCATGGAATCGGCGCCTATGAGTGAAAGTCTCATATCACAGATTTCTCTCGTGGTAAGCCATGGATCTTTCCGTTTACTTACCAATTAACATCAAGAGATGCAGAAAGGGTCCAGCTAGGTGTCCTATAGGGGCAAAGATGACAATGACATGGAACAATTCGATTGTTTTCGACTTAATAACAGGAAAATACATTTATTGACAGATGATATGATGTGTTTCTAGGTATTCTATTATTCGACTAGTCTCTTTGCCAGTTCAGGCCTAACTGATGAGAGCGCAAAGTTTGCGACGATTGGCATTGGTTGTATCATGGTTGGCATGACGTTGGTTTCAATTCCGTTAATGGATAGAACGGGACGACGCACTCTGCACTTATATGGACTCGGCGGAATGTTCATATTCTCGATTTTCATCACAATTTCGTTTTTAATAAAGGTTAGTGCACTTCGTCGACTCGTTGATCTCCTACACCAAAAAGCTGTGCTAACTAACAAAATAACCAAACACTGCAAAATGTTAATGTTACTAACCTCATACAAAACCAAGTCACATGACAAACGTGAATGTACAATTAATGCAAAAAACTGCGTACAATTTGGCGTGTTTGTTTAATTTTTAAGAATATTAAAACATCTCTTTTAGTTGTGATTACCAACTGATTTACTTTATTTGATAAGTCAAGTTTCATCACAGACAGGGACGGACTGGGTCTAGCAACCGGCACGGAAATTTTTTTTGTATAAGCAGTCTCATAATTGCCCGGCCCTGCGGCCTCTCGTGAAATTCCCGAAAGCTCTTATGGCTAGTCCGTCCCTAATCACAGATAATCGAGCTAGTAAGGAAAATCCGAAATTCAATTGAAAGCGAAACAAACGCACTATTTCTTAATTCTTAATACAGTACAACCACTTTCTACAAGTAAACTAATACCTATATGTGAACTTTACACTATTATTCTAATGACATTTTTACTTGAAATACTTTACCTGATTTATGGAAATTTAATTCGATTTTTCTTAAGTCATGTGAACGACTTGGAATACAATTCAATTTTTAATTTATTTAAAATTCTCTTTGATTTTGCACTTGTATAGGTAAGGTTTGTATAAGGACGGAAGTGCTCTTCGTGTTTTCTAAGCTGACATATCGATTTACCAAAACGCTGTAATGCGAAGAGCATTTCACGAAAAGTCTTTAGGTTGTTAGGCGGTAATAGTGAAAATCCTGAAAAACCTTATTGCATGACATTTTCTTATAATTTGCATTTGCATACAGAAAATATTTCGTTCATGTCGCCATTGTTGTCGTCAATCGGTCACAATAATGAGTTTTCTTTAACCCATCATTGTGAGACGTAAATGTAATCAACGAACGATGATAAATTGCTTTAGGGCATAATTTTTATTAATACGTTTTTAATAGGTATTAATAATATTTTTGTTTATAACAAATAAAATGCCAAGATGAAGCAAGGTTGTATATTAGACTAATACTTGAGACAATATCTCGCTCAATGGCGCTTATCCTTGCAAATCGTGTTTAAAGAAACAACGAAAATATCTAGCTAGGTAACTCGATCGACGATGCCATCCACAGACACGTGTTTCGCTCTACTTGGAGCTCGTCAGGGTGGAGAAGGCATCGTCGAGTATTAGTCTTATTATTACAACCTTGCTGCATCTTGGCATTTTCGGATAGGTGGTTCGATTGACGATGCCTTCTCCACACTGACGAGCTCCAAGTAGAGCGAAACAAGTGTCTGTGGATGGGATCGTCGATCGAGTTACCTAGCCCTAGCTAGATATTTTCGTTCTTCTTTAAACACGATTTGTATGTCTCAAGTATTAGGCTTATTATTACAACCTTGTTGCATCTTGGGATTTATTTTGTTTTACTTATATTTTTCTTCATCCACATAGTAGAACAGCTTCACCCCATCAGCACCACGGGTTCATATAGAATTAAATGTAAACGATAGGAAAATCGAAAAGTAATTTATTTTTTACCGAAATTTGCCTTATTCCTTTCATTTTGGGGTCGACGCATTTTCTACTTGAATTTTTGCCACCTGCAACTAACTAAATTTCTGTAAGCTAAGGCACTTTAAATTTTTATATACTTATTTAAGTAAGTATTCACTTTATCCTTGTTAAATAGTGAAAATTCGAGCAGCAAGCATGCCTGAACGCCCTTAACCAAAATCCATAATACCGAATTAAACGATTATATTATTAATGTGGAAAGAGTTTATCGTAATCTCCTTATTCGTTAGTTGGGCACTTCGTTCGTCAGTTCGTTGTTAATAAGTTTTGGTAGTATATAGTATAAACCTAGTGGAAATAATAGGAAATCATGCCGTACGAATTTTCCCCTTTTGTTCCGCAGGAAGCCGTAATCATTCTTCTCGGCTTTCGATCAAATTTCCCAATTTCTACACGATTCCAATATTATAATCACCCCAAAACATAACAAGCGCAGGATTCAGTTCATTTGCCTTTAAACACAAATTTCATACACACTGGCACTGTTTTGTAGGGTGCTTGCTTTTGGGGTGAAACTGCGGGTTTCACACATTTCCGAATATAATATTCGCCTATAATTTAATTTAATTGTTCATTGAAAATAGTTATATAAAATAAAATTAATTTTATTCTCTTGGGGCAACAGAATTTGATGTGTTACGGTCACTTCACTATAACACAAAATCCAATTTAAGTTGTAATCAAAAATACAAAATGCTCGTGTCCACAAACCTGACAGGTACAAATTGTTCATACTTTTTTTTTTAAATTTTTGATAAATTCAAATTTTCATATACCTAGAACGCTAGAACAGAAACAAATTTAACTTTTTCGAAACAAATTTATTTTAGCTCGGTCGATAAAATTGTGATATGTAATTGCGAATGCCCCAATAATAATATCCAATTAAACTTATTGTTGGATTTTCTTTCGTGTGACAGCGAAACTTTACGGCATAATTCATATCTTTAGGAGACGTGGTCTCAGGAACTGACTAGACTTTCGAAAAACTCCTCCGCACAGCGCATCGTCAGTACCGTCAGTCGAAACGGAAAGCAAAACTTTCGAAGTTAAAAGCATTCGAGTTTTCAGGTTTCCTCTCAGTCTATATTCTTGGACTTTTCACGTTTCTTAACAATTCTTGCGGCAGAAATACTTTGTTTTTACTTTCTGGCCACATACCGAAGGTATGTTGGTATAAGAAAGTAAGGTGATCATGAAAAAAATTAAAGTCTTTTTTTCCCCTGATTCGTGGAGATCCGTTGACCCCAGGTCAAAAATCGGCTTTTTGGTCTGATGTGTATGTGTCTGTCTGTCTGTCTCTGGCTGTGTGTATGTGTGTGTACAAAATTGCGGGCAAACCAAGCATTGTATCGGACTGAAATTTGGTATCTGGGCAGCTATTCCTCCCGATTGAACCTGGAGTAAAAATAAACAAAATCGGCTGGTAAAGAAGACACCGTCGGAAAGTGGAAGTGTGATTGATTAGTTTTTTATATCACTAAAATTCTGTACAATTT
>JARJEB010002622.1:0-20397 GCA_030264535.1 Liometoxenus newtonarum
GCTTCCCGTTTAAAAACGGTGCTTCCCTGAACATTTTGGTATGGGACTTTCTTACTCAGTTTTTCATGTAGAATCTGCCATTTTTCGCTGTATCGTTTGGTCTGAGACACCCTGTATAGTGAAAATAATTTTCAACGAAAATGTACTTGTTGCACAGGGAAATTATGTTTTTTTTTCTTTTCTTCTACACTGAACTAACTAAAATTTAACTTTGTTTTTTTCTAGGTTTATCATCCACAACTGGAAAACCGGAAAGTCGGCCAAGTTTACTGACCGGCTTTCCGGGAAAAACACAACAAAAACAAGAAATCATGTACTTACTTACCTAGGATGTAGAAAAGTAAGCAGAAGGAAAGAGTTCGAGTTAAAGTTAAAAGTTTATTTAACTTAATAAGTAATTCATTCCTGTCTTCCACCTTCCAGGCAGTCCCTTCCCGATCTTCTAACTTCTTAATACGTTGTCTTCTTCTTCTTATCTGTTCTGCTAGTGAAAGTATAGCCATATCTCCATAAATTGCACACAAAGTAACTTTTATTGCTACTATTACCTGCTATTACGACTATCATTTTGAATTATCGAGGTAAATGACTGACGTCCGTGTGATGAATATAGGATTAATAACGACTCTTCGGACAGATTTGTCGGTAAGTATTTATTAATTAGTCATAGGCTAACGTTTCGGCAGTAGCGTTAGTCTATGTCTAAATAATAAATAATTACCGACAAATCTGTCCGAAGAGTCGTTATTAATCCTATATTTTGAATGATGTAGTTCAATTTTCGAATTTTTATATTTTTCCTCTTAACAGTGCATGCATGTACCTGCTTTCAATATACTTGTACGCTAAATAACTACAGGAAGTCCGTGTGATGAATATAGGAATAATAACGACTCTTCGGACAGATTTGTCGGTATTTATTTATTAATTAGACATAAGCTAATGTTTCGACAGTAACTTTAACCTATGTCTAATTAATAAATAATTACCGACAAATCTGTCCGAAGAGTCGTTATTAATCCTATATTTTGAATTATGTAGTTCAATTTTCGAATTTTTATATTTTTCCTCTCAACAGTGCATGCATGTGTATCTGCTTTCAATATACTTGTACGCTAAATAACTACAGGAATAGTTCGGAACTGCGCAGAGAAAGTTAGCAACTGCTCTGAATTCGCATAGAATGTGATTAAGAGTAGGAGTAGTATTTAGCAATAAACCTACGAGACAATTGTTTGTGCAAAAAATTAGGAGTACGAGTACGCATAAACCCGGGTGAAGATAATGTCATAATGTGTGCTGCGCTTGTAGCTAATTTCACGTTAGTATGCGCACGCGCGCTTCAAACGCGAGTAGGATTAGGAGTAGAAAGTTAAAAGTTTGCGAATTTTCAAGGCCACGTCTTACTTCCTACTAATACTGCTGTAATTCTGCATAAAACTGTAGATTTATAGCGAGTTTACGCAGAGTAAGATTAAGTAAGAGTAAGAGTAGAATTTAGAAGTAAGAGTTTACGGCAAAATGTTGATGTTTATGCAAAAAATTAGGAGTAAAGTTTGCTACTTGCCATTAATTTCACATTAGTATGCGCATGCGCATTTCAAAAGCGAATAGGATTACGAGTAGAAAGTTAAAAGTTTGCTAAATTTCAAGGCCACGCCTTACTTCCTACTTATACTTACTCCTAATTCTGCATAAATGGGTCATTTATGGAGAGTTTAGGCAGAGTACGATTAAGTAAGAGTAGGATTTAGGAGTAAGAGTTTGCGGCAAAATGTTGATGTTTATGCAAAAAATTACGAGTAAAGTTTGCTGTTTGCAACTAACTTCACGTTAGTATGCGCACGCGCATTTCAAACGAGAGTAGGATTAGGAGTAAAAAGTTATAAAAGTTTGTGAATTTTCAAGACCACAACTTACTTCCTACTGATACTCCAATAAACCGGCACATATATGATGCGTTTACGCAGAGGTTGTTAGATTAAGAGTAGAAGTAGGAGTATGCAGCAAATGTTGATGTTTATGCAAAAAATTAGGAGTAAAGTTTGCTTCTAGGAACTGACTTCGCATTAGTATATACGCACGCGCACTTCAAATGAGAGTAGGATTAGGAGTAAAAAGTTAAAAGTTTTCGAACTTTCAAGGACTTTCAAGTCTTACTCCTGCTCAGACTTCTACTTCTGCATAAACTGGTACATTTACATTTATGTGTTTTACTTTTTCCACTCTTAATCCTACTCCTACTCTTTGCATAAACCGAGCATTACATTGGTGTGTTTAAAAATTCCAGAGTAATTTAAAGTTACACTGAGTAGTTTATAATGGTAGGTTTATCGAAAGCAGGTATTATCTTTACAATATCAAGTAAATTTTGGCTATAATAAAATCGAACTTTAAAATTATTTTCTAACTACCTGGGGCACAATAAAGGTAACCAGTTGGGCCATAGATTGGGTAGTTTGATATTGCGTACTAAAATTGTACCGGCAATGGAAACCCACATATACCCATATCTAATATGTGTTAGTTTTATCAACGAGCGGGGAGTGGGATGAGAATGTCGTCGTCGCCGACTATCGTTGATTCCTGAACCGTCATTTCCGCTAACCGAAGCAGAAGAGCTTCAACAACACCTTCGGGCTGGTGCGCTAATAAAATGCAAATTAAATTGCACGCGCACCGTTGATGTTCATAATAAAATTTTACTAAAGTCAAAGTCGAACCCGAAGCACCAATTCAACATTTTCCTAATGAAATATATGAAACGCTGCTATTAAAAAAAAAAAAAAAACCTAATTTTTAGTCGTCCCATCGGATAACACAATTTAAAAAAAAATTTCGATAATTTTTATTTATGTTTAAAGTATGGTCTAAGCACTTATATATTTTTTTTAAATTAGTCGTGGGAGTGAGTGTGGCGCCTAACCCGCAGAATCGTGTAAAATTCGCGCAGAATCCCCGCTTTTGGTGTGTCTGGTCTGATACTCTCACAATCACAAATATATGAAATGAAGGGAAGACAGACAAAGAGCACACTTCGAAAACGGTGTATAAAAGTGTAGAAGGCTCGGAAGTTACGTGTACGAACTGTGCAAAGCAGAACCGTGCAGACGTGACGGATCCAACAAGAAGCGTCGGGACGCGGTAGTCATTGACGACGCTTCGTACAGTTCGCACGTTTGCTCCTCGACGCGATCGCGATCATTTTCCGATTTTCATTCTGAAAGCTGAAGCTAAAATATCTATAGTTCTGTGATTATAATAATTATATGGGTTCATATAATTAATTCAATGCTTATTAATTCAATTAATTAGGTGAGTTTGTATCTAGGATTAATGAATTTTAAAATTTGAAGAGAGGAAATGAGGTTGTTCCGTTGATTATGCACATAAAATTCGTTGATTCAATAAATTATTAATTTATTTACCAAAATTATATCATGCCAAAATTATATGAAATTGCATAATTAATTAATTATTCAATTTTCTTGCTTTTGATTTCTATATTTTTGAATCTATATAGAAAACGTGCAAAAAATTCGAAATTTTCAACTTTCAAGAAACATATTTCCATTCCATTCGCATTCAATATTTCTTTTCATTTATATCGCGTGTTACTACCTCCTCGAACTGCCAAAGTTGTTTTTATTTTTATGCTAATGCTCTTCCAACATGTTTTCTTATAATATTCTCTCAGTTTGGGAGCCAAAAACCGTGTGTGACCAAGGACGTAGCCAGAGAGGGGGCTTAGAAGCTAAAGCTTCACCTCAGCCTCGTCCGAACAAAATTCCTGGCTACGTGCCTGGTGTGTGTATATTTTTTTGCTTTGACACTCGAACAATATAAACTGAGGCATCAATAAAGAAGAAGAAGAAGAAAAAGCGTGCTTTTTTTCTTTGCTTTGGCTTTTCTTCAATTGACGTATTGTTGGATTTACATAATCACGCGTGAATTCACGCAGCGGTTCAGGATGGGGTTCGTTAATGTAATGAATCCTACCATACTCGTATACCTTGTATAACATAAAGTCGAAAGGTCCTTTTAATATTCGAACTTGCTACTGAAAACCGCTTTTGGTGGTTCGCGGTCCTTTGGTGGCAATTTCGGTGAAGGTAAACGCGTGGTGGGAAACGCCTATCGTTTCAACGGTTATACCTATATACAAACGCGAGTATCCTGCCCTGCAACACAAGGATTACAAGGGACTATGGCGAATAGAATAATAGGAATGCTTTACTAACAATGTACAAATGAGAACGATTTGTATTTGGATGCCGACTGCGGGGAAATACGCGTAGTAGATATCTGTAAAACTTTTATGTAATTGTCCTTGAAGTGTAGTATCCTTCGTATGCGGTGTGATTATCTGTAATACACATTCATCTGTGGTGGATTAGGAATATAATTTATTGAAATAACAAATCTTATAATTTATTGTCAGATAAACACAAAACTCGTTATTTTTATCTTAAGTAGTACTATTTTTTTTTTGGCTAAATATAATTTGAAGTTGAAATGTTAGGCGAGTATAAAATTCACCAACGACATAAGAAGCTAAAACATAAGCATGAACCAAGCAAACAAGAGCAGAAGAGCATAGAGCCATTGAGTCCTGGTCGATTCCCCTTGTTAATTACGTGTAGGACGCTCTCCCGGGGCAATATGTTACTTGCTCGCTTACATCCGCGCTAGCTAACTATATACATCAGGGGTGACCAACCTTTTCGATTCCGTGGGCCATGTTACAAGAAATGAAATTACATTGGGCCGCAAAAAATTCTTAACTTTGGATAGAAAATGACGTTTCGAACGCAGCCAATCGCACACAAATTGTAAGAACGCACACCGCGATCCGGCGCGCAATTCTTAGCCACTAGCTGAGTTATCACAAAGTATAAATTTTCGTCACAATTGTCACAAATCATTTTACAAGATTAGTTTTAATTTTTTCCTTCCTGACTTATAGGCTAACAGCGGTACCTTCACGAAAAGAAAGATGTTGTAAGGTAAATTGTAGAAAATCTCATGTTTCGAGTAAATGTGCGATTTTGTGTTGGGCCGCATTCAGAATAGGTTTAGGCCGCATGCGGCCCGCGGGCCGCCGGTTGGACAGCCCTGATCTAAAATAAACAGTTTAGAGATAAGTTAAGACGTGCTACAGGGCTTTCGTAGAAACGCATTCGTAAGTCACCCAACCGCTCTCGAACCGCTACCATTCTAGCGGCTATGTAGCCGCTACGTCTTACGAATGAGCCCATTGTAAAACGTGTCGAATCGAGATTTGAAGTGTGTGAGTTATTTGAAAGATCTAGGTCCTAACCTTTGAGAAAGGCTTCTACAATTTGTGAACAATAAATTCAAGTATGACAAGGAACAAAATTGACAACTGACAGTAACAACATGATCATAAAAATTACCAAGTATCATCGTGCATCGCCACTGACTGCCATGAGTTTGACTCGAACATGCTATGTTCGAATGTAAAATAAACGCTCTGTATAGTATTAGTCATTTCTGTCTAGAACAGAGTGGAGTTAGCGCATATTATTAATTAATTATTCTTATTATGTTTACTTGTTTACCTTTTAGGTGTATGCATAGCAATATCAATAATTTTATCCATTTCATCTTGTGAATTTGATTCACTGTATTTTCTCTTCCTACTTCTGACCATGTTGACTAAATGTAGGGGTGAAACGTAATTGCTGAATCCAGCTCCCATGATTAACAATGGGATGATGGAAATCAGTGGTAATCACAGATGGCAATACCAAATAAGGAAACAATTAAACCGTAGAAACGAATTACCGCATAATGTCTAAATTCTCGCCGAAGTTAAACACCCACGAACGATTTCTCGTTAGATCTATTCCACGCACTGAACATCTTCCGCAATATAACGTAAACTATTGAGTAATTTGAATGTTCCAATTCGCGATTGCTCCATACACTCATGAATACATAAATATTTTTTTTTTTTTAGATTTTAATGTGTGCACGATTTTGTGTATAGTTACTTCAATACCAACGAAAGCTAAATCGGTTTCACTTTCAACTCTACACAATGTAGAATCACATGCACACTAAATGCTTTACGATTGCGAACTAAAATCAGCCAACAAAACCACCAGTAAACTTACGTTCGAGACCTCGTACGAGACACCATTCGTGTGTTTCACAAATGCAAAAGCGCATAAAACACCACACTTTCTCTTGCTCTGCTGGCTGCGAGTTTGCTATTTGCAATGAATTAGTAAATACTCCATAGGCGACTCGTGCAAGACTTTTCAGCATGCGTTATGTTCACGTGCACGTAAATATAACTGTATAAATAAAAAGATTCGTAAAAGTGGTAATCATAGCGAATTTTGACAAAGAAAAATATAGGTTACATTACATTTAACTTGTCAACTTATTGAGTTGACGCCTGTCAAAATGTCGAAAATAACCACAGAACCAAAAATAACAATTCTTATAGCGTTTTCGTCCGGCAAAGTTAGTGAGTACCAAGCTGTTCCGCGATTATTTCATTGAACCTGACCTTGGAATTGGCCTGGCATTAACCCTTACAACACCGCAGTGTTGCCAACTTAGTGATTTTTATAATTTCTCCAGTTTGGGGCACGTTTTTTTGGTCTCGTCCGCCTACTTCTGGAAGACGAAATGACCGTTTTTTTTGCATGGAATACTCATTCCAGTTTATACTTTTTGCACCGTCTCGAGAAACCGTGCAAACGGAAGATTAAAGAGTGGGGGAAAGTTTTCGCTCGTTTACCATATATTATTTTGATTATCGATAAAATTGTGATGTATTCATGTGGAATTATAATTTGTTTGCGTTATTTATGGTTATTAATATGTAATGTATACCTCGATGTATACATTATTCTAGCTTTTAGGGAAGGTGGCAGAACAACAACCAACTTCCCCCATTTATTGATAATTACAAATAAATAACATCAATAATTATCTGCTGAATTATCCTAACAGGCACTACCTTTTTAAGGTTTACTTCTGTTAGGATAATAATATTTTTATATAGTAATGTAATTTAAGAGCTAATGATCTGCGGACACTTCAATAATGCTCTAGGAGTACAACAGTTTTCCTGGAACATCCACTGGGCTTCTTCTTTTCAGATTTAGTTTCAGATCAAGCTTCAACACTTCAGCTCCAGAGGAGCCGAAGATTCTTGGTAAGTAACTTTTATCTTCTTAACTTCCTACAACACCAACAACTTCCAACTACAGAGCATTAACTCATTTCTTTTTAGGCATCTCCAGTAGTATATAATTACAATTGTCTGTAATTGTGCAGTGTTGCATTTTTTTGCTCTTCCAATTCCAAAACCTTCCTTCCACTTCTTGGATGTAACCAAAAAAAACGTGCCCTTCGAGACTGTGCAAAAAATATAAACGTAGCAGAAAAATCGGTCATTCCGTCATCCAGAAGCAGGCGGACGGCACCAAAAAAACGTGCCCTTACTAGTTTTCTTTTCACACTGAGGTAACAAGGAGCGCCCTCTCACGTTTTCTAGCCTAATTAAGATAATATCAGTGATAAATTTTACACGTTCGCAGTTGCAAGCGAAAAATGAATATCCCCAATCCCATTTCCGGTCCGGGTACTCCGGCAACAGCCAGCATGCCTCGTGTAACAAACAAGAAACAATGCAAATGCATCAAATGCAAATTAAATGTCATTGTATAAAAGTTAAAACTAAAACATTATAACATCAAGCAATCTATCTAAATCTTTCTGTGATCACTATCATAGTTTCGAAATTCAGAAAATAGAAACACGCGATCTCATTGTCAACTTAACTTTTTTGCTTTTGACTGTGTGAACATAAGGATTCGTGATGCCAGCCGACGCTTGGGAGTTTTTTAAGGACTTTATGGCTGGTGGAATATCGGCAGCAATCGCAAAAACAGCCGTTGCACCAATCGAACGGGTAAAATTATTATTGCAAGTGCAGCATGCATCGAAGCAAATCTCGAAGGACACTCAATACAAAGGTAAGAAAGACCACGTGTTTTCCAATAAAAAAAAGGTTTTTCTTCGAAAAAATGATGTCTTTCAACTGTCAGAGCTTAAAATGACGACTTCTTACATACCACTACTCATTACTGATTAAAACATATAAAAGGATTGATTCAAAGATATGTGTAAAACGTGTTTTTGAAATGTACCTCCATTGTTCTAGGCATTATTGATACATTCCTACGGATCCCCAGGGAACAAGGGTTCTTAAGTTATTGGCGTGGGAACTTAGCCAATGTTCTAAGATATTTTCCAACACAAGCTTTGAATTTTTCATTTAAAGATGTCTATAAAAAGACATTTATGGCGGGTATTGACAAAAATACACAGTTTTGGAGATACTTTGCCGGAAATTTAGCAGCTGGTGGAGCAGCCGGTGCAACGTCACTTTGCTTCGTGTATCCTCTTGATTATGGACGAACCAGGTAAAGAATATTTTACAGAATTTCATTTTTATTCCAATTGCTCTTCAAATGATGTATTACATGCAGCTGATCTTAAGGATGACAATTGTTTACCATCACCCATAACTGATGAATTTATTTAGTGGTTTATCATTAAAATAAGCGTTAATTGTTCTATTTGTAATTGGTTACATTTGATATTTCAGATTGGGTGCTGACGTCGGCAGAGGCACGTCAGAAAGATTGTACACCGGTCTTTTGGATTGCTTGAAAAAGACTGTCAAATCAGATGGAATAATTGGAATGTACAGAGGGTTTTTGGTTTCTGTACAAGGTATTATTATTTACAGAGCTACTTACTTCGGCTTTTTCGATACAGCCAAGGGTTTACTGCCAGACCCAAAGAACACACCTTTTTTGATTTCATTTTTGATTGCACAAGTAAGTTTCGCTTTTACTTATTTTATTCTATTCTATTGGAAATGATGTATTTATTTGGCTGAAACAGTTTTGATGACTTCTTACATACCATCACCCTATATCTGATCAATTTTAATCATCCATTAAATTGTACCACTCAAAAAGATAATATAAATGTAATGATTGGTCGATTGTTGATAGACTGTTACGACGTTCGCTGGATTCACGTCGTACCCATTTGATACCGTTCGTCGGCGAATGATGATGCAATCAGGTCTCGCCAAAGAAGACGTAATGTACAATAATACACTTCATTGCTGGCGTAGGATTTTTGCTGATGAAGGTCTCCGTGCTTTCTACAAGGGGGCTTTTTCCAACATTCTCCGAGGTACCGGCGGAGCTCTAGTTCTAGTTTTCTATGATGAAATCAAGAAGATTATACATTAGGTGCTTAAAGGTATATTTATTTATACTTTATCATTTTACTGTTGACGATGTAAGCCAATTCGCGTGAAGCTTCTTTTTTTTTCAATAAAATCGTAATTGATTTTTGTAAACTCAACTAAAAAACATAAACGTTAACGTAAACTTAAAAATATTCTAAAAGTGATACATAAGTTCACTCGAACGATACAATCAAAAATTTTGTAAGTAATTCAATAAGTACTGCCTCTGTGAATAATCTCTTTAAATGACTGATGTCGAAAGGCCAAAAAATCGCTTCGTATCTCATCAAATCAAAACGAAACAAACGTATAAATAACAAACGTAATGATTAAATCAATGTTTTGTTTATCTGAGAACATAGTGCCTTAAGGGACATTGAAATAAACAATGAAATAACTAAGGTTATTTCCTTGGGGACTAAATATCCGTTCGGGTATTCACACAGAGTTGGGATGGGGGCTTTTATCGGTATAAAAGAAAGAGATCTCCGTTCTCTCTTTTTGGAATACCCAAACGACTAAAGAGCGTTTAGAGTGAAAAGAGTCAATAGAGTTGAATAGCCGAACGCTGATAATTTTTTATGTATTTGCAACAACTTTGTAAAATGTATAAAACGGAATGAGTATTCCGTACAAACATACGACTTACGGATGTCATTTAGTGTTCCAGAAGTAAGCAGACGTGAACAAAAAAACGCTCCCTGTATTTGATGCCATTATGCACTTAATTTAGAAAGAATGTTTTCAAATAATACATCAACCTGAACTAAACAATTGTGAAATCCGCAGATTTTGTAAATGAAAGGAACAAGGAAGCTTCTCGCTAATTCGCGCTGGCGTCTTACATCGCCAATGAGTCAGATTCTGTTGTTGCAGGTGTTAACTTTCTCGGTCGTAGTAATAATAATATTTCAGTCGTAAGTTTTCATCGAAATTTTTTTTTTTGCGTTAAAAATCGGCGTACTTGTAACTTATGCCATTCTATTTATGTTTATTTGACGAAATTTATGTTCCTATTTCTATTAGTGTTAACCAAAAGACTGATATTTTACTCGGTAGTTCATAAAAAGACTGATTGTTGATAGATGTTCATCAGTATTTTCTAAAATGACTGATTGTTGATAGATGTTCATCACTATTTTCTAAAAAGACTGATTTGATTATCGGATATAAGTTTTTTGTATTGAGAATGTTAAAAACATTTAAGTTTTTTTCAAGTTTTTGAAGACTGTTTGCGCTTGCGGTCAATTTACTGCTGGTGATATGTGGTACAGTCAAGAAGTTGCTAAAATTATCGAAAAATTGTGATACTCTTTGTTATTAAAGATTTGAGATTATTGAATTATATTCTATTTTTTGTGTCTATCAATTTTCTTTATCCGAATATTCTAATTATAATGGGTTCGACGAACACAGTAAGTTCCGTAAGTTCATTTCTAGTAGGCGCCTTGATTGCGCACTGCATTGTGCGCATCAACCAGTTTCACACGTTAAACAATAAAAACGAAGAGAATTCAAACAGATGAAACCATGTTGTCAGATGTCGTTCATAATCAAAACGAACTTCTAACTTGACCTTGACCAGAGAGTTTAGTATGGAAGAGTAAACACTAAAAGCTACCAATATTTTACATAGGCACTAACAAACCATACGGGTATGAATTAACCTTAGAGCATATAAAATTGAGGGAACAATACCGGTACTGATTTAAGCCTACTGAAAGGCAAAAAATGTTGTTCTAAGTTTTAAAATGTGAAATTGCGCAAGCGCACAGGTCCAGTGGAACCTAAGAGCACACCTCTTATTCACGCTTGCACAATATCAGACTTTAAAACTTAAGAACAACAATTTTTTTGCCTTTCAGTCTGCTTAAATAGCTAACATTGGGCTAAATAGGCTATGTTCCCTCCATTTTATAGGAGAAATTAACTAAGGAATTAACAAATGGCAGCCATATTAATCACATTCTTGTCAAAAGTAATATGTATAAAATGTGTAAGAGGGCGCTGGCATCAGATACATATATGAAACAAACATCATGTATTTTGGTGACTAATATGGCGTCGGCAAAATTCTAACATTTGGACGTTAGTAGCCACTCTATTACATATTATTTTGTTATTATTTCTCTGACATTGACCTGTTTGAGAAATACGAGAAATACAAGCTGTGAGCAACAGACTTACCAATCGCAAAATTAATTCAAATTTGGCGCGCATTTGTGGGAGGAGCACTTACTGAATGCGTTCGCCGAACGCAGTATAGCACTTTTCCACTCAAGAGACCCAAATAGGAAGCAACTACCAGAATGGTAAGTATTTATCCATCGAAGCCTTTGTGATTTAATCATTCCTGACAACATTGCCCGTTCAATAAATAAAGAATGATATGCATACTTCATGGTGATGCTTAGAAATCAACATTCAAATATTCTGCTTCGAAGAAGCTTTGTTTTCGGAATTGTTTCACTTAAACATAAAGCAAGTGATAGATACTATTAGTCAATTTATAATACAAGCATATTTATTTAAATTCCTCTAGACATTTTTCATCCTTTATAACAGTTAAAAATTTTACTTAATAGAAAGATAATAAACTTGAAGCAAACACACGTTCGTTGCATTACAATGATGAATATGTTTCAAGATAGAAAGGTAAAACGAACTGCGTACCTAAATATAATATTTTAAATGGTTCGTTTCGATGTTTTATATTTTCTGTCAATTATATATGTTTGGCTGGCTGGCAGACAGACGACGAATGTGAGTTAAAATTCTATTAAACTAAAATTAAATTAACAAAGGAGCGAATCATTGGTTGAATGATTAATGGTCGCGTATTTGTTTACTAGTTTATAATTAGCACGTTGATGATTGACTCCTCTTATTTTAAATTATCGTTTTTTGTTTTTTTTCCTTGTTGGTGATGTTTTTCGTATTGTATTATTCAATAATATGTTTTTGTGCACGACGAAAGAAAGAAAATAAGTGAAATAAAAAATTATATAATTCTTCGTTGAACGGCTTTCCTTCTTGTTAGAAAAGCGTTTAGATTTGTTCGGATGTTCGTGATTCCTGGACCAAGTAGACTTGAGATCCAGGTACCGAGCTGGTGGTGACAAAAGTGCGGTGTTTGGCACGGATCAAGGACAAGCTGCTTTCAGCAGTGTCGGCACGGTCCTCGGCAGCTTCGAGTTCTCTTTGGAAGCGGCGTACACGGGTTACACTTTGTTGTGAATATCCCTCCTATACAAATAATAAATCATGAAATAAAAAATTGTCCTCTACTTAATGAGAAAGTTCATTATTACCTGTTCTGAGAGCTGCTTTTTGAAGAGCATAACTTTTTGGTTGGCTTTGTCTAAACCTTCTTGCAACAAGATGACGTTCTTTTGGTCTTCTTCGCATTGGATCATAATTTCCTTGACGATGCGTTCCTTCTTGCGGAGGATCTTGATGGTTTCGGCATGACGTCTCTTTTCTTCATCCAATTCGCATTCCATGTCGCGGATGCGAGCTTCCAATTTGCTAATGATGCGTTTACCTCCAACAATGGCGTTAGCTTCGACTTCTTCCAAACGGACGGACAAGTTCTTGACTTCGATTTCCAGAGACTTCTTAATGGCTTCGATCTTGACCACACGTTCTTGTTCTTCATGAAGAATTTCAACAGTGTGCTTAATTTCAGCCTGAAACAACATTTTATCTCAAATACATTATCCAAGTATACTAGTTGAGAAAAATGTTGGTATTACTTGGACGCGTTGATAACGTTCATCAGAAATACGTAATTCCTTGGTGATTTCATCGTAATCGGCAGCAACGGTGGACAATTCTTGTTCAAGTTTGCTCCTTGAGGAAGCCAAGTTGACATTGATTACTGTGAGTTCATTGATACGAGTAATAGATTCTTCGTATTGCAATTCAACCACTTTTTTGGCACGAAGGGCCTAAAAATATTAACAAATTAATAAAACTAAATGGTAAATAAAACATTTTTAGAAATAATTACAGCTTCATAATTGCCCCTGATTTCTTCGGCCTCTGCAGTAAGGGCTTGAACACGTCTTTGAGAGACGCTGAGTTGATCCAAGGTAACTTGCAATTGACGTTGGACTTCATCGTAGTGAGCAGACAACTCAGTGATTTGCAAAGATTGCTTTTTGCATAGTTTCTGCAAATCGATGTTTTGCTTGTTGGCAGCATCCAAGGACATTTCCAATTCAGTGATTTGAATTTGCAACTTCTTCTTGATGCGAGTCACTTCAGTTTTAAGCCTTGTTTCAGCTTCAACAACGCGAGCATTCAATTGTTCAATTTCAATGCTGGTAGCTTTGCTGTAGATTTAAAAGAAAATATAATTATTCAAGTCATCAAAAAAAAAATGGTTCATCGTTAGGTAATTGTTATGATTGCATAATGTTGATTGTTCTATGACGTCAATTGGAAGAATATTGAATTGTTACGTGAATAGGTTCAAGCGAAATACCGCTTGCGCAATTACATGCCAAATGCATGCACATAAGTAACCGAGTTTATTTATAAACATGCGAACGCCTAAAGCTTTGAAACATGTACTGTGCTTGTAACTTTCACCTTTTAGCCATGAAATATGTTGTACTTTTCTTATTGAACGTTTTCAGATCGGCATTAAGGGCGTCCAAGGGTGCCATAAAGCTGTTGTCTACCTCAGTTTCAAGTCGATCACACATCATCCTAGCGTGCGCTCCGGTATTATGCACTTTTAACGAATCTAAATCGAATGATTGACTTGAATCGATTTTAGACATTGCCATTCCATCCCCATCCATGATATGTCTCTTGCTTTCCGTGAGTAATTGACTTTCAATTGATTTGGCTGACTTGCCCCTTAGATATTTTTGCTGTACCTTCAAATCTTCAGCGATGCGCTTATTCAAATCCGGATCGTAATCGATAATTTCATCAGAAATTCGACTCTTGAGCACTTTCATGCTTCTCAAAGTTTCCTTCTTTCTCCTCATCTCGGTTCTAACTTGACTAGAATACCTTAAATCAGCTGCTGAACCACACGTTTCCAATTCGAAGTCGAGTTTTGTCTTCGGTTTTGGTGGCAAATAATATTTGCCTGCTTCGCGATCTATGCGTCTCACAACTGAACACAAATCTTCCTCGTTACGTCCTAATTTTCTTGGCAGATATTGTTCTAAGGAGGTATCGTCAAGCCAATCTACGTCAATGGGGGGAAGTGGTTTTTTGCTTTTTCTAGATGAAAGTAGCAGCCGATCTCTGGCCTCTATATCGGATATTTTCACACCAGCCCCGCAACGGACTAACATTTTAGATTGAACAGCTTATGATGGTGGCACCCAGAGACAAAAAGGAAATGGACAAACCAACCGAACGCAAACAGATATTGATTGATTTAGTTCATGCGTTTAATTTTTTATCCTTTTATATTAAGGCGAACTGTAGGTATTCATTGCCAATCCAATTATGATTCGAGTTATTTTCGGAGTCGACTAACAGAAGCGGCAACAATTGCCAATAAACAAACATAGGCAGATGGATTGGATAAAGGTTTTTCATGGCCATTAATGACTTGAATTGTATAGCTTTATTATGATGATAAGATAGGTACTCACCGAATTGCTTCAATTTCTTCGTCCTTCTCTTGGAGACGTTTTTCAGCTTCATGACGGAATTGATTGAGTTCAGATGCCAAACGCATCGAACGTTGTTCCTCAGCCTTGCGACCCTGAAATGGAAATATTTCTGCGTAATATCAAATCGTAAGTTTTTATCATTAATATTTGGGAACTTACGGCTTCAGCCTCCTTGTAAGCGGCAGTAAGCTCTTCGCGTTCATTTTCGAGACGGCGAAGTTCGATTTCCATTTCATGCATGCGTCTAGTGTATTCGGTAATGGTACCGCGAGCTTCATGAAGATCATCAGCCATTTTCTTGTTGTCACGAGCGAGAGCATCCTTTTGTTCGCGAGTTTTGTCCAATTCGTGGTTGAGACGTTGGATCTCTTGTTGCTTGACGCGAATGTCGCGTTGGCTTTGTTCATACATGGCCAATGTTTCATCCAAACGAGTCTTCAAGTCCAAATTGACTCTTTCCAAATGTTCAACACGCTTTTGCATTTCCCTGGCGGTATTATTGGCTTTCTCCAGATCGATGATAAGTACTTCAACTTCAGATTGAAGACGCGACTTTTGTTTTTCCAAATTATTAACCTTAACCAACAAGCTTTCGATGTGTTCCTCTTGTTCGGTGATCCTAACCGTATATTTGCGACGCAATTCTTCGACTTCTTCGACACGTGCAGCACATTCGGAGTCAAATTTCGATTTCCATACTTGAACATCACCTTGGGACTTAACCAATTGACGTTCCAAGTCCAATCTTGCTTCACTTTCTTCTTCAAGTTGAACGCGGACAGATTCCAATTCAACTTCAACTTGATGAAGATTGGCTTCGACGATTGCGCGTCTCCTTTCGTCCTCCTCAGCTCGTCGGCGAGCATCCTCCAATTGGCCGGCCAGCTGAGTCTTGAGATAGATAGCGTTCTCAAGGTTGACCTTGATATCTTGAACTTCCTTAACCAATTCAAGATTTTCAACGGACAAACGCGTCTTATGCGATGTTATGTCGACAATGGTGCGGTTCAATTCCTCAATGCGGACATTCAATTCGCTGATGGAGACTTCCAACTTTTCGGAATGCTTGATAACAATCAGACGTTCCTTCTGGGCGGATTCACAGTTGCTAATCAATTCGTAGATTTCAGATTGGAACTTCGACTTTTCCTTTTCAGCTCTGTTAAATAAATATATGGGAAAAACGAAATTATCTTTTTGTTTATAAACATGAAACACTGATTTATGTATGTAATTAGGTATAGTATTTGAGAATTGGTATGTGTTTTCCATCAAAGAGCCGGTTAAATTTAGATTCGTGTTGTTCAAATCTGGGACACAATGGGACGTCATTATGTTGTAAAGTGGGATACAAAGCATCAAAGGGCAAGACGGCAATACGTTTAATTGCATTTTGAGTTTCCGGTATGCGACGTTATGCCATATTGCAATCAAGTTGCACACCGGTATGCAAAAATGTACGTAATTTGAGTGAAATCTAGAAATATAACAAATTTCGTACCGGGACAAATATGGATACGTGCTGCCCGTTCGAAGTTATAAATATCCTGCCCTGCTACGCGGACTGTACGCCTGCTCCAACTTCTCTACACGCCGTGTGCGTTTCTATAACGCGCGACTCTGATATTCAAAACATTGCAAACATGTCGTGTCTACCAGCATACAATACAGCGAACTACAACCATTTTCTTAATTATAAATCAACGAAGATGATAATAATTCACGCCTCAGTTAGATCGTTAGATGTTAGGTACTTTTATGCTGATTATTTTTGATCAAAATTCACTCTAGTAAATAAGTAGCAACGTAAAGTTGCAGGAAACGTTAGCAGGAATTTTTGGATAATTGCCAAATCGTATTATGTATGAGAGCTGACGTTGGAGAATATGCGTATGTATATTTTGATATTATCGGAAAGTGGAACGTCGTTTCAGGATAACATATTTGTGTAACAGGTGAAACATCTCAAATATTTACCTGGACTTAGCTTTGGCAAGGGAGTCGATTTGTTCCTGGAAATCAACAACAATTTCTTGATGCTTCCTCTTGAGCAACGACGCAGTTTCTTCAGATTCGATGTGAACTTCTTCCAATAATTTGCGAAGCTTGAGGAGTTCAGTGTCGCGCTTCTTGTTGATTTCGAACTGGAAACATTCCATCAAGTTTTATTACACTTATCTATTTATTTATGTAACAAATCCCAATGAGTTCAATGGTCATACCTGACTTTCAGCACCACCTTCGGCTTCCTCCAAGCGTTCCGTAAGTTGAATCACTTGAACGCTCAAGTCGGCTTTCTCCCTTTCAATCTGAAAATAGGTAAATGCCAATTTAATCAGTCACGATTAAATTTCTTTTTGCATCTTAATTCGTTGAAAGGTATTTAGAGTTCTTTTTTTCAATTCTTTTCGTCCCTCCACTAAAATCTATTTTTAGATGTGACACAATTACAAACTGAAATGTTTCCTTTGCATTCGAAAATTTCTTGATTTTAGACAACAAAAAAATCAGTACGTGTCCTTGCGTGCGCAAGTGAGATGAAATTTCATGGAATGTTTTATTTATAATTCCTAACCGAATTTTCTACAGAAGAAAATCATTCAAAGCTCGAAACAATTTACGTTTTTTTTTTCCTATTAATTTTTTCGCAATTAGTGAGTGGACATCTGAGTCAATCAAAATAAATGATTCATTGTTTGTTTAAAAGTATCCTACACACACAAATGTCAAAAATAGTAGTTGAAACTAATATTATTTTGACTCACGTACATAAATGTAGTATAGGTACGCGCATTTTCGTTCTATTTATAAACCAATGACTGCGGTAAAACGGCCAACGTTCTCTATGGACGATGACAAATCGTAGAAATAACGATGTCAATGATTGTGTTACTCCCATTTAATTTATATATTTAATAAGATATTTTTGCTGCATTCTTGAAAAGTTTATAATTTTATGGAACTCCCAGTTTATTTTTTTGAGAGCTTCATGCTGCATACCAACGTATTTGAAGCCATTTTTAAGTTGGATTTATTTAAAGCATGAAAATGGGTTACCTACGAATCGTTTTACGATTGGGGACAACTCGAATAAAAGTGTTAGTATCAAACGGGCAACTTGCTTGGTGCAAGAGGCAGTTTTAAACCTGCAAGGCAAGCCATACGCGCCTAACTGAGAGTCTTGCGCTCGTACAACTGTCTAAATGAAGTTGTCGCAACAGATAGACCAGCAGATATCGAGTTCCGGATTTTGCAAGGGCCACCAAAAATTTATTTTTGCAGTCAGTAGGCTTACAGTAGCCTCAACTAACTATCAAACACGCGCCATTCGGATGCGGTTCGTTAGCTAAGCTACAGTTTATTCTTACCCTAGAACGAAGTTCTCTCTCGCACTCGAGATCATCCTGCAGTAGACGAATCTTGTCCTGCAATTAATTTCGTTTCACTTCGATTTTGTGCAGATAACTTAATAATGAATGAATTTATGATTTCTGTTTAAGAAATTTGCTAACATACCTCAAGCCTTGTCAATGCGCTCAAATCAGCGCTGTATTCGATGTTAACATCGGCGGCACCTCCACCAGATGCACGATACGAGTATTTCGAGGTCCTCACGGCAGAGGAGGAAGACATTGTGAATTATCCTTTTTGCTTGGTTGTTCGAATTTATTCGATTTATAGTTTCGTTTTTTTTTTTAAATCAAGTGCACTGACCGTCGTAATTTCAGAGATTGAAACCCGCGTGCCGACGCCGCCTTACAGTGGTGGCTAAGTCGTTCGTATGAGCGACGCGACGTGAATAAGACGCCGCCACCGGCCGCACCGACGCTTGCGCCCTGCACGCATCTAAGAATGCCTGAAATGCGCAACTGATTTCGCGCACCAGTGACTCAGAACAGAATTTCGGTTTCTGGAAAGGACTCGTCCGAATTATTTTTAATATCACACCGACACCGGGTACGCATATTCATTTTGCCTACAACCTCGGACATCGGTCGTAATCTGTAAGCACGGACACCTTTAGACGCTTGCTTCATAACAATTTGAGACGCCGCTGATTGCAACCACGGCTACGACACACGCCAATGAAAGTTTCAATCGCTTGTCGTGGGAGATAGTATACAAACTTAACGCTCGTTAAATGCATTTATTTATTGAAATAAACGAGAAAGAAATAAAAAAATTTATTACTATAAGACAAAAATCTAAAATTAATTAATACTAAGTTGTTTTATTATTACAATCAGCTTATTTAAGACCCTAACTAAAATATCTTAAGTCAATAATCTGGGGAACAAAATAATATTATTATTATTAATAAATTGATAGCAATTATATATTTTGTATTTGACGAAACTATGTGACAATCAGTAGCCGACGCATTTCTCAGATTACCTGAAAGGGGGGAGCGTCCTTTTATAGACACGGCAAAGCCGCTAGGCAAAGAAACGTATATTTTAATACGGGCGTCGGTCGTGCTTCGCCGGCTGGTCACCAACAGATCGCCAGTTTTAATATTTTTCAAAAATTACCTGTATCAAATTATGATGTTCTAATACTCAATGCAGTTTCTAAACCGAAGCATTTTCATCATAATCAATTATTCATTGATCAATTAAGATGTTTGAATTTGATAATCTTTTTAGGATACTTATATTCACATATTTGTGACCTTTCAAAATTATTTTGATTTGGTTATTTCAGGCAAAATGTTAAAGGATTTTCCACAATATAAAAGATAAAAAAGAAAGTGTGACCCAAAATAAAAAATTTTAAGTTTTAAGAAATCGGTACGTGTTTGCACCTCACAACTTTCTGGCCATATCCACTACGATTTTGTAGAACTCGTCGATTGTAACAGTAATTTTGAGAGGAAAGTGGAAATTGTACAGAATTTTAGTGATATAAAAACCTAATCAATCACAATTCCACTTTCCTATCAAAATTGCTTTAAAGGTCGACGAGTTCTACGAAATCGTATGGGATATGGCCAGAAAGTTGTGCGGTGCGAACCCGTACCGATTTATTTTAATTTCGATTACATTTAACGTCAATTTCAATTTTGAAGTGTATATTGTCAATTCAGAGTGTCAGCGTGACGGGAGCAGCATTGTTCATTTCTATTCTTATGCTGGTGATTGTTATGGGATTGTTGAAATGGTAGCACATATCTTCCAAAACATTAGCTCTAGAAGAAATGTTGATGGCAAATCTTGCAAGAAATTGAAAACTAATTCGGAGATTATACTTTTATGCTACAGTCAATATTTAGCGAGTTGGACGTTTTGGCCTACGAGTAAAGGTGTCTTCTTTACCAGCCCATTTTGTTTATTTTTACTCCAGGTTCAATCGGGAGGGACAGCTGCCCAGATACCAAATTTCAGTCCTATACGATGCTCGGTTTGCCCGCAATTTTGTACACACACACACACACACACA
>JARJEB010002623.1:0-14227 GCA_030264535.1 Liometoxenus newtonarum
TATATACAAAGCGATTTTTCAAGCGAGATATTGCTAAACTAAAATGTGACGAAACCGGAAACATGTAAGCAAAATCTTTACGATCTCTCCAAGGGGCTGTGAAATTTTGTAATAGCACTTTTTTATTGCAGTTACAAAGTAAAATTGAAATTTAGGTCATATACATACATGAAGCTACGTAAGAATTCAAAAATTAAAGAAAATTGTTTGGAAAATATCTAATTAACTTAGTTAATTTCACTATTGCGTTTCGGTTATCTTTTGACTCATAGGTTTTTGTAAAGCTATAGTTTTTACTTTTCGTCATACTGAAGATATTTAGATATGTAAGGAAAGATATGTTCTCAGTCAAAAATTCCAAGTCGGGGTTTTTTAAAGGATGGTTACATATTGTATAATATATCGGCACGGATTCGCACCGCACAACTTTTCAACTTCGTGGAATTTTCAGATCCTGAAACTAATTTTGATATAGGAATGTAGAAATTGTACATTTCGTGATACGAAGATTTTCTTCTTTCCGATCCTCAAAATTAGTTTCACGATCGGCGATAGTTCCACAAAGTCGTTTGGAAAGTTGTGCGGTGCGTATCCGTACAGATTTACTTTCTTTTGATTATGATTTGCGAATGGCGTGCCTCAGCACACAAACAAAAATGTTGAATTGTGCTTCTTGGCTTAACATAAATATAAAAATCCGTTTCCCACTTTTATAAAGCACATAAAGAGCTAGTTTTTCATCATACTGCATACTTAACTTATATATACACATAAGCGCATGAAAATAAATGTGAGTTTCACAATGCAAAGTATCACATACAGAGCGTTTATTTTACCAGCGTACGCGCAATGTCCTCAGCTAAAATAAACGAGTCAAACTCATGGCAGTGGCGATGCACGATCAAAGTAATTCATTTTTATGATCATTTGTCAATTTTGTTCCTTGTCATATTTGAATTGTTCATCAATCGTTAACTTCGTTCTCAAGGGTTAGGCAAAATAACTCACACAACCCAATAATCATCAAAATAGCTTTCACACTGAAACACTGACTTGTCATCGTGGTGTGTCGTCATCCGTCCCACATCCCCACTCTTTCCCCGTCCGTCAATGTGTCTTGAGCACACTGCCAAGAGTTTGACTCGTTTATTGTAGTAAAATAAACGCACGGTATACTCTCAGTGCGAGCTTTCATGAGTCAGGACCCTCCAGTGCACCAAATTCATTTTTATTTTCAGTTCATTTATGAAAACCAACAACAGCCGGTATAATGTGATGTGAAGTAGAGCTATTGTATACATTTTTGCAATACTCGAAAAAACAAAAAAAATTGAGAACCACAATAAATCACGACCAGAAGACGCTTTTGTTAGTGCGCTCGCTGGTTGATCCAAGTCGTTAAAGCAGCGTCAAGCTTGGTACTGGCCGCCGCGGCGCGCACCATTCATTCATTCCCTGGTTCTGGCTTTGGCTTAATGGCCATGCCAGAATGTGAAACGTCATTCAATGCATTCATAAGCATTCAACCAGCTCCGTGACTTGCACCAATTTGATGCTTTTGATCATTGTTCTTGCCCGAAGCTGTGATACTAAGTCGTCCACATATCCGTATCCGCATACTGTTTATTATACATAGGAATAAATTCAGTAGTAAGGATTAGAGTGTTCTACTTCACTTTGTGGTGGAGGGCGGAGGGAGCCATCTATCAGTGAATCACCAAACCTTCCCCGACCACGCCATCTATCGGGCAACACCAAATAAACACCCTCGTGTTCATTTAGTGTTCCTTGGGAACACGGGAGCCCTCCTCCTCAAAAGTAAAGTAGAACCCGGTAATCCTTACTACTAAATTCTGAAAAGCAATTCCGCAATTCGGATGGCAAATCCTGAATTTTCAAAGCAAAATATTAATATATTTAGCAATTTAGCATAAAAGTAATGAAATAATTATCAAATGTTTATAGGTTTTCAAAAAGTCAAGATTGCTCTCATCAATAGTAGCAGGTTTTATAAAATTCTCTTAGATCAACACACGTGCGCTATTAGAAAATTCTTTTCTGCGCATGGACTGTGTAACATCCGGTTACTCTATATCCAACACATAATATATTATTAGAAGGTCGAAGTGATAAATATAGCTTCCATTAAGGTCGATCTTCCGTCTCATCCACTGATCTGCTCATCCGCCGCCGTCACCACAATATATTGTCGATCTATCCTATCTTCTCAAATAAAACGACAACACTTGGTAATTTTGGCAGGTCAAGTTCACTTTTAACATTTGACACGCCGAAAACGAAGCGAAACGTGCAAAATGAAATATTAAAAGGACGACCGTTGAATTTTAAACATTCGCACATCCTCGTTCCAACCGCAGTGCCGTAGAATTATACTATAATTTGTATAATACAGCAAGAAACATGAAGCAAATACATATTTAGATAAAAGCTCCAACAAAGTGTAGAATTTTACACAAAAAAAGTTTAACGAAGGATAATTGAAACTTTTTGTTACGCTTTCCCATTACAGAAACTCTTTGACATAAATGTGAACTCAGAACTGTGAATGTGAATGTGAATACAATTTCATCAAAAAGTAAAGTTAGATCGAGGGACTGAAGAAGAAATTTAACGAGTACGAGGTACAAGGACTACATATAATCGAATTTAACTAAATCAATACGAAAGTTAATTTATTTAGTTAGACGCATGGTCACATCAGAATACAATCAACTTTACTCCTTTACTCCTAACACACTGAGGCTGGAAAAATAATGAACTAACGAAAAAACGTTTTCAATCTTTCGTCTGCGGGGAATACATTCAATTCGTGTTTTTTTTATCCAATCGTGTTCTAGCATTCTTGGCGTTAATAGATTGCGGCCTACTTACTTTGTTAAACTGTTTGAGTTTTTTTTATTATCCAAGTTACCAAGATGATTAAGTAAAACAGACTAGTATTTACTTTTATTATGTCCCCGACGTCAATTTTCGTAATTGTTGATGTTGACTATATTGGAAATTGTCGATATGCAGGGAATGGTAAAGGTGCATTTACAATTGCGGAGAGCTGTGACTTGCGCAGCATTTACAATTGCGAGGTGCTTTCATGAAAACATTATAGGGTTTTTAATCTCTCAGAATTTTTGGATAATAGAAATATCGCGAAAACTGTCATCACTGATCTGATACATAATAGTAAGATAATAGTATATTATTATATGAGCGATTATGATAGCCATTATTCACGATGATGAAGTTTGCGCCTACCAGCCGCAGGAGTGTGGCGCAATTCATCAGAGTGAATAATAGCCATATAATCGCGAATATGATACTATGCTTTTTGTACACCTTCGACACCTGTTAAACAAAAAACACACAAATTGTGATGTTCTCGATGAAGCAACAAAGCACCAGCTGACAAGCTGTAACAATATGGCGGGCGATACAAATAGAGCCATTGTTGGAATTTCTCGATTTTAGGCGAATATATATATATAGCTCGAATATACGCGAGCAATGTTATTAAATTAGCAGTGAGTTATGAAAATCCATAACTCACGGTAGTGAGTTATGGGTACCATTATTCTCTGAAAAATGCTAAGAATGACCATATAACTAAATAGGTGTAGAAAAAGGTGCTTTAACAAATTCGGAGAGCTTGCATCTTGCGGTACGCTGCAATTTCTAAATTTCTCAAACAATCAGGAGCTGGACGCAAGCTCTCCGCAATTGTAAAGGCACCTTTATCCTCATCCTATTCAATACGATTTTATTCTACCTCCGCATTCATATAAAAAACGCAGTTTCTCTGCACAAAAGTTCAAGTACTTTCGCGCGCTCAGGGAATTTTCAACCAATCAGTAGGTCGACGCAAGCACTCCGCATTTTCAATTCCGCAATTGTAAATGCACCTTTAAACGAGTTTCGATTTAATCATTTAAGAAGATTATGGTATGTTGTAACTTGTTTGTAGATGTAAACATTTCGACTAACAATGATCGGGATTGTATTAATTTGGATTCATTAGATTTATAGTCTCTTGCTAGTATAAATTCAGATTTAGGTGAATTTCGAAATTGTTTTACAATAAAACAGTTGTCCATTTATTGCAATTATTGCAAAAACAAGTAAATAGGAATGAGCCAATGGTAAAATAGATCAAGCGATTGAAACAGAAACACATAATACACCCGAAAATCATTACATTTGGATTTCAGCTAATGCGTTACTGTTTTTTCGCACATTCTCTTCCAATTTCTAAATACGCGTCTTGAAAGACGAGGAAAAAAATCGCTTCCTTATGGTAAACGAAAGAGTTAACCGTGAGTTTTGGTAAGATTTACCAACGCAAAAAATAAATGTATTCTGCCTTTAGAGCATCCGGAGCATTAGAATGACAGCAGTCAAAATATTTTTCATCATGCGGCGCGGCGCAACTGGCGCAAGCAAGCCAGTGTAGTAAATCTGTGATTCTAAGGTTTTATTTCTTTCCAATTTTCCATCGGCTTTAAAGATACCTTAATATACTTATACATTATATTTCTTATCGACTTATCGTATTTATGGTTTCGTGCGAGTATTTTCGAATACGCATTCACGCTACTGATCTGACGCGTGTCAATATGTTGGGAACCAAATTAAGAGTCTTTCGGGAACCTTATGTGATTTTTTTTCTGTTCCACTTCAATGTTGTTTTTTCTTCTCATTACTGAACAAACCAAAAGATAAACGCTAAGATGCGAAAGTATAATAATAATAACCCGTATTATTAACCGAATTAACTGAAAGCGCGCTAAGAAAACATTCCATAGTTCAGTTGAAACTGTTGAAAGTTTGCTCATTAGATTAGAAGGTTAAACTTTCTTCCTTTCTAACATCTTCTTTACCCCCGATTAACAAAACGAAAATCTTTTAGGCATTAAAAAGTATAAACTTTAAATTTTCAGATATTAAAAGTTGTAGCGTAAAGAGGATTGAGGAATATAGAAATTCTGGAATTGAAAGTATAGAAGAACTTCTCAAGAAATAGAATTTTCTGAAAACATTAATTAAGCCCGAACCCGAAAGTTTCCACCTCTTCGATGCATACGTGTATTAAGTACATTTAAGAATAAATGTGTGTGGATATAAAAGCACGAGTAAAGAAAGAGTTAGTTGGTTTAGTCACCCACTTTCGTAGTGAATCGATAATTGAGGAGAGAGATAGAGGAGGGAAGCAGGCAAGTCCTCTGCTCTGCTCAGTGCTCCTGTCCTGCAGTTTGTATTTCGTGACCTGAGGGGCACGTTACTTCTTCCCTACAGCCATACAGCCACGTAGCATTTGCTGGAAAATCTCTTGGAGAAATTTGGCGCAGGACGAATACAACACAAAACCCCTATAACTACGGACGACTTGAATAACTTACAAACCAATTTCTACTCGTATTAGTAGGTAGATGCTCAAATTTGGCAAATAACGAATAGCATCCAATGCATAGGTATTGTCGTCAACACGCAGTCATGGTAATAATGAATATATTAATAATGGTATAGAATCTACCAATTTGTAATCCCGGCACCGCCACCAATAATCTTCTTTAAAGAAGGCCAAACAAAGATTTATGGCAAGCGAATTTATAGTTTTGTGAAATTTTACGAGTAGAAAATAAACAGTGACAATTCTGATACTTCGCGAGGCCAAAGAACACGTAGAATTCGTATTTGGTTGAGAACACAATTCGCAGGCAATTTGCAAAATCCTTTTCGTTACAAACCACCACACTGACAAACTTTATTTCTAACAAATATTTGAAACTTTCGCGTCAAAAAGTATTAGATCACACTGACAATGTTTAATTAATTGCCCGAATAATGAATTAATTTAATTAACAACTGCGGCTAGAGATTTGAATTGTCAACATTCACGTTAATTTATTAGACGATTTTGTAACGATTACAAAAGTCATTAATCCTTGAATACGTGGAGAAGAGAAAGAAACAAACTAAACTAAAAGTTGAATATACCATTTCCCTTATGCTTATAAGTATATCTATATAATGAAACAATCGAATGAATGCTAAACAGGTTTTTTTTTGCTTTTTACAGTTTTTGCCGTCTCTCACTCTCAGTGGAAGGCATTAAAAATGCTGCTGCTGATAATATAACGGACAAACCTCGTTGGACAATTTAACTCCATTTAGTTCTTCTGGAGTGCTCCGACTAGCTGTGGAGACGGGGTGGGCCGATGTCTCGTATTCAAGATGTTGTCTCAAAGATAGGGCGCCACTCTGGGATAACGGGAGAGAGACCCGGAGCATGCGAATCAAACATCACATCACAATTAACACAAATGCTTTATTACTTGAAATGTGTAATATTCAACAGAAAATTATCGATGCACTCGCACGCACAAGAATTATTCAACCATACAAATATACAATCAGTATAATCGCGTAATAGGAATTTACTACCCAAACTGGCTTTACGACCTAACACCGCGTGGAAATTATATTTCTTGTGCTAATCGCATTACACATTGAGCATCGAATTCACAAGCAAAATAATGCACACTTGTATTCTACACTGTTAGAGAGACATACTGACTTCCAATAGTTCAACCAACATAATTCAAAGACGCTATCACACACACTCACACTCGTATAACGACGTGAGAAGTGAGATAGCGAAAACTTATTTTAAAGATAAAAGTAACGTTATATTAATAATAATTATTTTTTAAATGAATAAAATAATGTTTTTAAATTGCAACCGTCATAATTTGAACTTAATGGGTAAGAATGGTATTGTTTTTTTAATTGAAACACTAGGTATATTATAGGAAGACTGAATATATATATAATTATATAATATAACCCCTCTCACGTAATTCCTCTTCAATTGGTATTATTTCATTGATATGTGCATTATTACCAGCTTTTTGAGATTCATATATTGTCCCTAAACGTTCGACCAATTCATTTGGATTATCCCAATATATTGCGCGCTATGATTTTCCTTGTTATTCGTAATTGAAAAGAACGAATCGCTTTTAATTAAATTCCACATTGATTATGACATTTTTAGCCAAACACAACTATCAAAATCTTGTTCTTGTTTTTGTTCCGTTTTCAGTTTTCGGTTATTTTGTTATCTACAACAAATTTATTTTTAATTGTGATTCAAATGGACAGAACCCTTCGAATATTAAACCATCAAACGAATTGCGCTTTGCCGTTTTTCATTAACATTTTGTGTACATTTACTTCATTTGAAATATATGATGGTATTTGATTTTCCACTTGGAGATTGTGTTAATTATTTAATTGGAAACAAGCAGAAAGCAGGTATAACTTAAAAACGTAAAAGAAATGAAAACTGCCGTAATACTTAGATACTATAAGCGCAATTACGGAATAATATTTTTCTACGACCACTACGGAAAATACACAAATACGCACAAACACCAGGCGAGGCCCTGAAAACGAATCTTTACGTATGTTCATGGTGTTAGGTACATAATGAAACCTAGTAAAGTTAATGGCACATTTCGAACTTAGCTTAGATTTTTTTTAAATCACTTAATTACAATCGAACATCATGTTTATCGCTCTCGTGAGAAACTGAATACTTTCCAACCCTATTAGGTACACTACTATTATATTTCTATATTCTCTGATCTGGTGCAAGCAAACATTAAAATTCGAATTCACCATTTAATGAAATGACCTTCTTACCCAAATATAGATATTACGTTACGAATATGTCAATAAATGTCAATAAATGCTCTGTGGAATCACATATGTATATCTTTCATATACTTTGAAGTTTGAAGAATGGAGTGCATCAGGTAGATTTGGATATAATAATGTCGGAAACGAAATGGGAATCATATATTTCAGATTGAGATTTTACATAAATTTTACTTTTGTCAATTGCATAGCTGGGTGAAATTTTCAAGTGTCCATTTGGGCTCCTCACGCCACGAGAGTGAAAATCAGGCAGGGAAATATTTCAAATTTCAATATTAGATATTATTAGGTTAAAGAGAGGAGCAGGAGCACTATATGAGCTTCGAGGAAAGCAATTCATGTTTCAATTCATACATAAATCTTACTCCGGATTCCGATTTATTCAAGAATATGCGCTATGCGGACATGTGTTTTCCAATAGTGACAATATTTCTTTTTATTATGTCAATTTATTAGTAAGATTTTCTTGAATAATTCAGAAATTTCATTTCTTCTTGCGTTTGTGTAGCAGTATAGCATAGCAGATAAGGGAAGTGTTCATATCTTTCATGATGATAGAGTTTAAAGAGTAGAAAGTGGAAATATTGCAATATCAGTAGATATGACTTATACACTTATAGTCCCAAGACGGAAAATCGATGATTCGTATAGAATTGTTGAGGACCATTTTCCACTTGGATAAATATGTCTCACAATATTTTAACGTACATGTGTCTGTGAGTAAATATGATATGAAAATAGTATAAGCAGGCAGACATTGTAAAACCAGCAAATGTATTCATAAACGAGTATGTAAAAGAAAAAATATATGTTTAAAAGATTGATTTCAGATGTAAAAACCGAGGTAAAAAGATAATGTTGTTTCTTCTCTTTTCTTTTGCTTTGGTTGTTTAGCCTCGGGCAGGGGTCGCCAGACTACGGCTCTTTGCATCGGGTTTGCGGCTCTTCAGACATCTACTCGGACTCGGACATAACCGAAGCTTTCAAAAGCAATGCAAGGTCACCGTTTTAAATAAGTTTTAAATAAATAAAAAAATGGCTCTTCGCTATCACGTTTCTGTCACAATTTGGCTCTTCTCACTTGAAAGTATGTCGACCCCTGGGTATATTCTACCTTACATTGAAATATTTATTATAAATTTATGAAGAAACTAACATTGGCCTTGGAAAATCATAACTCGATTTTGATTCTTATGAAATTCGTATATTTAACCAGTGATTCTCAACCACTGTGCGCCGTCACTTTAGTATGCTGCGAGATTTCTTAAAGTGTGCCGCCCAGATCAAACCCATACATTGGAGACGTCAGCCAAGTGTGCCGCCAAATTTCTAAATTTTTAAAAAGTGTACCGTGAGGAAAAAAAGGTTGAGCATCACTGATCTATACATATACCAGCCTACGGGGTTATATTATTATTTTTTTATTCAGCTAACCACAGGAAGCCTTCCTTCCTTGATGTAGCACACTATTTGGCGAACCCGGCGAACCCAAAGAGACTTTAGAAACCGAACCGTACTACATATAATGTTTTGTATCTATACATATATATTTAGGCCTAAACCGTGTAGTAGATGAGGATGAGAGAGAAAATTCGGACAATGCGACGACAGACCGAATAAAGAGTAACGCACCACCTGTTTTCAAAGTGGATTCACAATTTGCTCTTCGTTGCCTTGCCGTTGGCGATAAAAAATATACGGCTTTTAATCAGACTCAGACAGAATATATTTTCATTTTCCTTATGCGAAGTAATGTAATATTCAAAATTGTCATGTTTTCTGTTTTCGGTTTTCTTTCCTACGCATTTGGTCTTTGGGGATTTCCGCTTTAAAACTTCGTCTGTATAATTGAAAATTAGAATTTTATTTTTTAAATTTTCGACACCTGTGTGTGTGTGTGTGAACAAAATTACGGCTAAAATTTGGTATCTGGGCAGTTGTCTATCCACTCTGAACCTTTTGTAAAAATAAATAAAATCTGTCGGTAAAGAAGGTCACTTTACTTGAATGTCAAAACATAAATTTGCATATAACTGACTAACAATTGCATCTAGGCAAAAACAAAAAACTATATTCTTATAGCGCTTCCAATTCTCTACATTTGAATTCCTACAACATTTTTGCGTAGGATGCATAGTTTGTCAGATATTAATTTTTCAAAATTTCAAATGAGAAAGTTCTACGGTCGATGATTTCCATGACATCATAGTGTATATGGTCGGAAAGTTGTGCGCACCGATTTTTAGATTTATGAGAGTTCTTCATTCTGATTTTCCAATAGAATAAAGTCGGTACTTAAAACAGGGGTCGGCAACCTTTTTTTGGATTGCGGGCCACTTTAAAAGAAAATTTTTTCTTACTTAAGTTTAAAAATGAAACTTTCTGAAAAATTCTTTGTTTAACGTTTTACTTTTTTTTATTTATTTTTATGTTGCCGACCCCTGCTCTAAAAGATTAAAAAAGTATATTTTTTTATTATCTCTGGAAAGGGCATTATAGAATTAAATGTTGCATGATAACTATAGTAACTACAAAAAACTTGAACGATTTGAGAAAATTTGTACCCTTTGCAAATTACTCAATATTATCATTGACTCAATGAATGAACAATATACGAATTCAACCCTTATATGCTTATACATGTTAGACATAAAATGAAAGGAAACATTCTGAAGATTGTTTGAAATTAGAAACAGAACGAATTCAGATTCATATTTAAGTGATTTAAGTAGGTAAAGCAACTTACCTCATCGTCGAAGTTATCATGATCAGCCATCTTCAGTCAATGGATGTGAATAATGTCCCGTTACTCGTTATATTAGTTTGTATGCTTTTGTATCGCTTAATTAATGTAAGTACCCCTTAAATGAGAGTGTTGGTTGTTTCGTTGTTTGCAAGTAAATCGCTTTTACTCTCTTAAGGAAACTTGTGATCCTCGAATAACTCGCACACGTAATTCCGTCGCAAACATTATCCTGACGAATATTTTATGAATGTTATAAAATTATTAATACATGTACTAAGTACAAAGCAAGAAGACTTCCGAGTTTGAGACAAGCGACGGGAGACGAAGCCGGTAAATATAAGCCACAAAGAGACTCAGCTTTCCATGACTTTGACCTGCAAAATAAGAACGGGACAAGCAGAGTGTTAATATTTCATTTGCTTATGCCTTATGGGAATGTGCGCTAACCCAAGTCACGGGAAAATGAGACACAAAAAAATAAAAATAAATTGTACTATTCCACGCATTAGTCTTGTCCACCCATTCAGACCGTTTCCATTTACTTAATACTGTAATTTCAATTTGGAAACATGAAAGGGATTACGAAAATATATTTCAACAGGTAGAAAACGTAATTTTTAATCAAAATATATCATAATATGTCAGACAGTAAAAACAGTTAGTAACGTATTGCTTTGCCGTTGTTATTAATTACCAAATGTAATCTATGTTGCATCGAATTTGCACAATTGTATGTAGTGCGACCGTCAATGTCTGCCCACGACTCCACCACAATATTATGTATATTATATTTTTTTACGATTTCCCCACTAGGTCGGGTGATCTTGGGGGCCAAGAAATTTCAGAAAATATTCATTTATGGGTTTCAGGTACAAACTGAACAGAATAACCGAAGTGAACAGAATACAGCAAAACGGAGGATTATTAGACAAGACTAATGCGGGCAATAGTACCTCGCTCAACAGCTCAAAATTGTTGCTCTTTTTAAACTGAATGTTCGCATTTCTATATCGTTTCGATCGATATGATGGTGAGTATTCGGTGTTTGATGTGAATAGTTGAAACAATAGATATAAGTATGGTATCCTTCTATTATCCTTAATAGACCATAGCTCTTGGTATTTAGAGGCATTTTGTTATGTTTGCATAATTTTATCATAATTCCCAATGGATATCTACATACTAAAAGTGTCGATCGTGTCCGGATCCGGAATATTTATCAATCAGATTTTAAAGTTGAATTAACAACATTTCCAAATCAAATGTTATTACTAATTACATTGAAATTTCAAAACGGAAAGTTTTGGGAGATTTCTTTCTATTAAACTCGCAAAAATTACAACCTTCTCGCAAATGTTCATTCATAAAACTTGTGTCGTTCAATTAGATGGAAGTTTAGAGAAATAATATCGTAGTCTTCTAAAAATATTTTACAAACTTGTTAGTTGTTAATTGATGATTTTTGTTTTCAGATTTTTTTTATTAATTTTCATATCGGCTCAATAAATGAAAAGCAAATTTTCCATAGTTTATAATGAATTGTTGATGACTTACGTTCATGAAGAAAACATCTTGTTGTTGTTTTGATGTGATTAAGTCGAATCGTCCTCGCGGGTCATCTAGTTTTTCGATTTATTTTGATGTCTCTCTATATATTACAGAATTCAGGATAGCGTTGCCGGCCGACGGAACGCGTCCTTTCCTCGCCGAACTAATGACAGGACTGGCGGCTGCAAGCGCCCGGGATATATTGAACGCAAGCGCCCTACCGCAATGTTTATTATTTCATGTCCTTTATATTTGAAATTCCAAAAGTCATTACTCTTACACTTTGATAGGAACGAGGAACCAGAAGTAAAGAGATGCTATTACTTTTTTTTGTAAATACTTACTATCACTAGAAGTTGTGGAAAAATAAATTAAAATAAAATTATTAATTAGGTATATAATAATTAATTTGTTTTCATAATATGAAGTGAAACATCTTGAACCAGTTCTTAATTAAACCTATGTAAATGTTGTTTTTGAATTTTCACAGGACTAAGAGGAAGTCACACTTTATCCTTTGCGTTATCCTGCGCTCCGCACAATAGGCAAGCAAGAAAAGGTCCCAGCGGGAGTAACATTTAGGTATTTATCGAATCATAGCATAGGCAACCAGTCAATCATCATGTTCTATAAGGTCGTGTTCAGTTAGCTCGCTTAAGCGCTCACACGTTAAGAATCAAGATTTTCTGCAACTTTTCTACACTACAAACTTCCTCGTTTTCGTCTAAAAAAAAAAGAATTTATGCCAATATTTCCTAAAATAACGGACTCATGCTCATGTTTGCTTACGAATGCTAACGGAACAAAAGCACCAAAAGCACTCATGAGCGTTCACAAAGCTATCGCAACGCTTGGAAAATCACTCAAAAGCGAATAACAAATCGACCTAAAATAAAGAAATCGAAAAATAGCCGAAAATTGGAAAAAAGTTTGGAAAATTTTGTAAACAAAAAAGTGCTATGCCTGCACTCATTATAATTCAAAATGCTCGAATCCATGAGTTCGGAGTAAATTTAAATGTGTTTCAGTATCAGGAGAGCAGCAACAAAGGGAAATGCAACTTCTCATTATTTTATCGCCGTATGACTGTATTTTACTATTTCGAGAATCAAGAAAGCAGAAAAGCAAACGATCGCATGTTTTAACCACCAGATTCATTTTAGATCGAAATGTAACGTGATTTTACGACAGGAGAGCAGAAATGCGAAGAAAACAATTGAATTTTTACTATACTTTTCAATAAATCAACCGAAGATAGATATTTAAAATAAAATTCCAACATTTATCATTTTTATTACATTAAACAACATATACAATTGATAAAATATATACCTAGGAAATATTGTATATTATAATTATACATATGCCACATTTTTTTTTGATTGGACATTTTGGGCGATTATTTATCAGAACAAAAAAAAGGAAAGAAACATTTCAAATTTGGTTTAGGTTCGTGGCACGTTAAGTGTTTACATAAATTATTATATAATCTTTTGCGACAATAAATAGAAAGCTTTTTTGGATAACAAAATTCATAATTTAATTAATAATTACATATTTGATTGATTCAATTTCCCTAACCTAACTAGCTTCTATATCATATGTTATCAATGTCATCAATATGCTACTGTGAGTTGTCCTTTTTATTATATTATGTATTAATTATTTCAATGAATTGATTAATGAATTTGAATAGTTATAATTATTGATTAAATTTTGAATTATATCAACAAGACATTGTAGATTGTATTATTAAAAAAAAGTCTCTAGACTTAGGCCCACATTTGGAAAATATTTAAGGGGTTCATAAAGTTCAAGAAAATATTGACAGATTTCATGAAGATGTCAATTTCAACCAGTGATGGCAAACCGGTTTGCACAGGTGCAAATAAACACGCTTTGCACCCTGAGAGTGCAATCAGATTCCCGTCATAACCTTAAAATTTAACATTATTTGAATATGACGAATCTTATTGGCGAATAATATGCCATCCAACGATTGCACTGAATGCACCCAATATGACGTCACAAACGTCAAAATTTTGCTCGTGGAGGAAAAACCAAAGATTTCTAATAACTTCACAGATAGGCGATGACCTTGAATTACAGTCCCGATTGCCGCTATGTTGATTATTACCAACTCAATACATTTATTCGAATTAGAATGACGTTGTCTGGCGAGTTGTCAATTTGTTGGGTAAT
>JARJEB010002624.1:0-11499 GCA_030264535.1 Liometoxenus newtonarum
TTCCCTTTATACAACTGTTTAGAGTCGTTCCAAGCTACTCCGAGTACTTTAGAGTGACCTTAATGTAAACCCATTTTATCTGTCTCGACAGGGGTGGCTGGACGGCATATTAGCGGCAATGTAGTTAATTCAAATATGAAATTAACGCATTCCATGGTACGGTTCTTTAATGTTCCCTTTAGACAACTGGTTAGATAAAGTAAAATTGACGCATGCGCATTGCGCATCGAGTTCTACTAGGAAACTGTAATCATCGATCGTCGAAAGATTTCATATTCTTTTAAATATTTTGCGTTTCTTGATTTTTCTGGTCGTATTTTATTTATACTCTTTGCTGCCGCTTCACGAATATCGGGGGGACTGGGGAGTGCAACTTAAATCATTCTCCATTAGAAATATTATTCAATTCACTGATTTCTCGTTAATCGTTATTTTTAAACACTGCTACTGTCACATTCAAACGTCGATCATTTTGAACAACGCAATTTGGGTTGCCTACCATACACTTTAGAAATGTATTTTTTATTTGCTTTGTCCATTTTTATTTTATTTACAGTTAAAGTTAGCGCAAAATAGATAAAATAGTATAAGAAATTCATGCTTTAAGACACATTATAAACTCGTTCATTGGAAAACTCGAGTTTTCCAAACTTGGACTCGATTTTATAATATAGCGTCTTAAAGCACTTATTACTTAACATGCTATTATAAGCGCTTTATTTCAACAACAACAAAATTATTGTTGATTGGGCCGACCCACTTTGTCTTATGGCTCATACACCCCTGGCTTTTTAGCTGCATCTGGTCTAATAAATAAATAATTCGATTGAAATTAATTAAACGCTTACATAATTTAGCATATCACCAAAATTACGCAATGAAATGCTCGATTTAATGGATGCAATGGACCACTTCTGGGAATTGTCATGTGCATTGACAAATCGACAAACACAAATTCAATAATCATGCCTCATGGACTGTTAATTAATTAAATGCAAATTTGCTTGAAACATTATACATGTGTATAATAAAAGTGCCTTTATTAACAAAATCTGATACGCAAGAAAAGACATAAAGTAACCTAATCCGTGAATATAAACAAAAAACCAAAAAACAGCGGTGATTTTGAGACAATAGGGTTTTCGTTGTTTATAAAAGCATCGATCAAATTTCCTTCAAGCGCCCAACATTGAACAACCCCTATCTTGACTCGTCACGTTCGTATTGTCGTCGCTACAGAAACCGAAAAACCTATTTATATAGCTGTTACATAGGACAGGATAGGACACTGACAGTGTGTTTACTGTTGGGGATCAGTCATTTTCCACTTCGTTTTTACATTCTTTTTACATTTATATTTACACATAGCCTCACTGAGCGTTCGCCCACAAAAAAAAAAACATTATATTTTTATACAATAGTGTGCATAATTTATACAACTCAAACGGAAATTCGTTATTTTTGTACTGGTCTGAATAAAATATAAAAGCAGAAAGCGTACAGGCATAAAAAATGCTAAATTTTGAATTGTGCACCGAATCGGAGCGACGTGAAGCCGCTGCCATCGAACGACGACGTGCGCAAGATGAAGAACGTAAGAAACGCATTTTTGGACCAAAAGCTAAAATATTTGTATGTATAATAAATATTCTCATAAAACTAAATTCAAAGACAAAAAAAAAATCCTTATGCAGATCCATCAACACCATCCAGAGTGATTTAAATATCCTTCATAGTTTTTTTTTCTTGTCTTGTGGTACAAATTTAAATTTACTTTACTTTTCGCATGAGAATGACAAGAAAGTTCACTTTGCAGATTGATCAAGTTGCGCTACAAGAACAAATCGACGAGAAAAAGAAACGGGACAAAGAGGAACGACAGATTAATGCCATTTTTGAGGATCGAGCACGACAATGTGCACTTGTCGCCAAACAATTGGAAGAAAAAGAATCTCTTGTTAGTTTTTCCTGTGTAAACAAAAACGCTTGTTTTTAAAATGCAAGTTTTTCAGGAACGCAAAAAACAACTTCAAGAAATCAACGAATTTAGAATGAATTTTCAAAAAAAGGAAGATCGCCGTGAGTCTGATATAAATAATGATAACAGTAAGTCGATTCCGGCGCGCATGTTTGACGACGATCCACGATGCGGTTTGTCATCGATGCAAAAGTAGTTTCACTTACAACGCTAGTTTTCCTGATAATAAATAAGTTTCACATTTTTTCATGCAATAATCCTGATGGCCGACTTGATAAATTCGCAAAATTCCAACATGCAGATTTGATGGAGAAGATATTTATGCAAAAGAACGTCGACTTATACAAGTGGAACAAACGAAAGTATGGCTGGATCAACAGATGGATGAAAAAGAACGTGCAGATCGTGATCGAAGAGAATCGGAAGAAGCCTACCAGGAAGCAACAAGAGCTCGCGATCGCCAAGCACAAGATTTGGAAAAATTGGAGCACGAATGCAAACAGCGATTATCATTAGCTTGCATGGACTACAACAAAGCCTTGGTATACGTTTTACACAATCTAGAATTACAAAAAAAAAAAAAAGATATAAATTACTAAAAGTCGTTTAATTTTGTTTTTTTTTTTGTAGGCCGACGAAAGAGATAGACTTCGACGAACGCACAAAAAGGAAGATGAACAGGACATTTTAGCGCACAACTATAACGTAATGATGAGCGACATGATGTTAGAGTCAGAGGATGTAACAGCGCCTGACAATGGAGGGCGGAAGGGAGGGAAAATTAAAGGACTATCGAGAGCGGAACGGGTCGCTATGTTACAGGAACAAAAACTGTTGGCACAAGAGGCTCGAGTAAGTTTGGGGGGCAAAAAGTGGGTAAATGCTATTTGTTTTGTCCTGTGGCTGTGGCTGGAACCTCACATTATTTATCTAAATGGATTCAACTACTTGTTTATTTAGTAAAAAGGCAAGGATAATCAACAAAGAGCAACGATAAGTCAAGGGAGTAAAAAGTGACAAGTGAACAAACAAATCTTAGTAGGTACAAGTTGTGTTATAGTACGTAATAAAACGTGTAAAAAGTTGTTTTCCTACGGCCACTATGAAATGGCACACTTTTGCCATAGTCGACCAAAATTCTAGCCACTATCAAGCAAAAGAAACAAGTTGCGGAAAAGTCATAACAATATAACTAACAAAACAACAAACTGTGATGAAAAGTGGCAAACGTCACTTTTCCACATGGTAGTTTGTGTCAAAATCATTTTATAAACATTTTATTCATGTTTCGATGGAAAAATGCCGATTGGAAAATATTCACTTCAACACACGCGCGCAAATTATCGTACTCGTGAGAAAATGAATACTTTCCAGTCTTGTTAGGTAAACTACTATTACGAAAAACGCAAAGAGCCACCCTAGGAACACTAATAAGCAAATAAAAAATTTTAACTGTCATTTCCCTTTCCAGGAACGCAAAGAATTTGAAAAACGACGAGATAAAGAGTTTGATGAATACGCCAATGGAATACAAATAACTGTAGCAGCGATCGATGCGGATCTCTCCAGGAAGAAACAGTAAGGCCGTTACACAAAATCGACACATCTTTATTATTTTGTTTTTAGGGAAATTAGTCGAGCCATAGCTGAGGAAAACCTGAGAATGAGCAAAGAGCATAGGGAGCGCGAACAGTTCTTGAAGAAAGTGGTATACTCGAATCGACCAAGTGAAGAGTTTTATGACCAGTTCAACAAAACTGCGCGTTAATATTCTGTTTCAATCAAAATTATGTGTAACTGCTATTTCTGCGCAGATTGTTTGAGCAACTCCGAATTTTATTCAATTATTAACAATACATTTTGGCCCATCGATCAAATAAGCCTTCTTTAAGTTGATGATTGAGTCAGCAATAATTCTTGCGGATTTTTTGAGATAACCACCACTTGTTAACATGACAATTGGAACTTTCAAGTGTCGTATCTTCTTAAAAACGAGTTCATCCCGTCGCATGACACCATCGGGTGTAAGTAACAATGCACCTAACAAATCGCCTTCCAAAATATCAGTGCCTGCATTATAGATGACGAATTTCGGTTGGTACTCATCCAGGGCTTCACCTAAACTCCTACAAAGTTGAGAAATTATTTCAACGTCCAAATTGACCTTGCACTGATCAATGTACCTTTCTAAAAGTTGCAAATATTCAGCATCTCTCGTTCCACAAGCCAATTCGATTCGTTTCGTTATTGCTTTTTTAGCATGATGGTCACGTGGATAAATTGCGCCATTGTACATGTCCATGATGTAAATGTGGCGATCATTTATTAAATCTCTGGCGTACCCGTTTCCCTAAAAGGTTTCATTCTGTACGAGTTGATTAAACGTGCACATAATTTCAAGACTTAACTTAATGAAAACGCAAACTTACTTGGTGTGCGTCCAAATCAATGATCATCACTTTATCAATGCCGTAATGCTGATTAAGGTGCTTAACAAGAAGAGTTATATCAGCATAAGGGCAGAAACCACCGCCACGATGTGCACTGCAATGGTGGAAACCTCCACCGATATTAATCGCGTAACCACGTTCAAGAGCCAGTTTCCCTGCTAAAATTGTCCCGCCAACTTGGTACCTAGAAATGTTAAGTTTTAAAATGGAAAAATTCTCCAAATTCAAATTCAAAATGACCTCATTCGTTTCAAGTAGCGTTTTTGTACAATTTTGTTTGGCACAAAAGCTAATAAAGGTATTTCCGAGATTAGGGCTACATTGTAACTCCACTGCAAGAAATCACCATGACCAGATTATAATTTTATATGTTTTTGAATTGCGACCAGATACCTTTAGAGAGTTCAAATATTCTTTGGAATGAACGATCAACAAATCCGCTTTTTTCGCCTCATTTGGTTGGACGAACATCTCCCTTGTGAGCAATCCATCATCGATGAGAAACTGCAAAATATAATTTTAGGCCAAAGTCATTTAAATTACGTTGCACATGCCAAGGTCGCACATTTGCTACGCGTCCCCATTTCCCAGCATCAAAAGGATGCATTTTCTCAAATCCCCAGAACTTGACGTCATACTCCTGGCAATAGATAATGGACCATTGATTTTCTTCAATGTCGAAAAGAAGCAGCGACGGTCCTCTGAAACGAAATAAAAAACCAATTCATCATCAACCAAGTAAAAAAAAAAGAACATTAAAAGCAATACTTACGCCATGGTAACACATGCAGTAATTTAATTTAAATCTCGCGCCGGTTTCTTGTTTGTTTCGTATATTGATTGTTCAAAATAAGAGCACGTTTCACGTGGAATTTAACGATGACTATGAAACGAGAAGGATTTGTTTGTATCGTATTCGTCTAGCAGCAACTCACCTGGACCTGCTGACAGGCCACGAAACAAATTATTTTGTGACGATTTCTTGGGTGGGAAAGGTCATTTGAATCGTGCAATGTGATGTGAAGTGGTCCAGAGTCGGAGATGTCGTCCGATGATTCGTCGATGAGGATTTCCGAATGTGGAATTGCAATCTCCAAGGTCGCGACGATTTAGTTTTCAATTTTCACGTCTGTTGGCACCACATGTGGGAAAATTACGATTACATCGTTTACAGGTTCGTATCAAGACGAGTTCAAAACAAAGAATGCAAAAAATGTCAAGGAATGTCAAGAAATCAACGCAAATTTAAAAAATTTCAAAGAAATTTGATTTTCAGCGTAGAAAATAAATATAATGGAAGAAGCGGACGACGAAACAGAGTACGCAACACTGGAATTGTGTTTAATAAGTTTTTGTTCAAATATAGTTTTTTTTTTTAGTTATATGAAACAAATAATTAAGGAATATGAAGTTGTTTTACCTGCAATTAGTGAACAATTACAATTTTATAAAGTATGCGCCTCTTTAAAGGTTTTAAAAGTGTTTTATTGCGATTTTTTGGTTTGTTTTAGGGTGAATATGGTGCATTAAAAAGGGAAATTATCGGTTTAACGAAAGAAAATAAATGTTTAGCTATGAAATTAGAAGACTGCGCTAATAATCACATGGCTTTGACACCATTTAGCTTTAACGAAAACGATTTGATCGATAACTTAAAGAATCAATTAAATTTGTCTTTAAAAGTGAGCGGTTTTCATACACAAACTCTCCGCATAATTAATTGTTCTCTTCATATGTTAATAGGAAAAAGAATCGGTAGTAGAATTATGGAGAACATCAATGGCACGCATAGACTATTTAGAAAACGAATTGAAGGTGTACTCTGCGGGTTCAGATAGCGTTAATAAAACTTTAATTCGTAAGGTAGGTAAATGAATAATTAAATCGCAGCTTCAAAACTCGTATCATGTCCTCAATTCCGAACAGCTAAAGAAAACTTACGAAAATGAAGTGAAAACTTTACGTGACCAACTAAAACAATCGCAACATAAACTGCATGAATCTACAAGTATTTCTAGAACCTCTCTGGCGACCAAAAAGGATGAACTAGAAAGCTTAAACAAAACACAACAACGGTCACAAGAAAAAATCGCTAAACTCGAAGAAAACCAACAAGAATTACAAGAAAAAATCGTTGAACTCAGCACTGCCAACGAAAATTTAGAGCAAGAACTCGCCAATGCAAAGAAACATATAGACAAGTTGATGTTGGATAGCTACAATTCAAAAATAAAAGTTGCGGAGGCTTGTCATGTTATTGAAGCTGCACTTATCGAAAAAGATGCAGCTCTGTCCCGAGAAAAGGAATCGGCGCAAGAAGTGCATAAATTGACAGTAACTATTAACGAAATCGTCCAGGAAACGGAAGGTAAAGTAAAGGCGGAGATCAGTAGTGTTCGGGAGGAGTGCGCAAATAAGTTACATTCGTACAAGTTGGAATTGAAACGGTGCCAGGAGGAACTTGCCATGAAGAGTCTTGAATTGGAGAAGCGCAGTGAACTGGTGCGACAACTCGAAAAGGACATTGAAGAGGTCCTGGAAGGTAAAAGTAAAGTGTTACAAAGTGCACACAAAGAAAAACAGACATGGAGCGGGAGAGTTGAACAAAACAAAGAAAAACTGGTCAGTGAACTTAACTTGAAAACTAACTACATAATAAATTAATAAATATTTTAATTTACTGTATATTTTCTAGATAAATAGTGAAAGAAAAAATGCACAATTGAAGGGACAACTCAAAAGCGTTGTCATGTCTGTGGAAAAATTGAAAGAGCAACATAACGATGAATTGTGCAAGCTGGAAATCAAAAAGAAAAACTTGCAATCGACGATACACACCCTTGAGAATGAGCTGCAACTTAGCAATTCGCGGTTCCAACAGGTCACTGCCAAGGTGGATGATCTGGGACGAAGGATGAGTTCCATGGATTTGCAGTTCAAGGAAGAGTTGGCTCTAAAAAATTCGTAAGTATATTTAAATGTTAACATAATAATAATAAAGTTTATTTTATTTTTGCGTTCATAGATCTTAGAAACACATTTTTTTTTTTTGCTTTAGTGAATCTGAACGCATATTAACAGAACGATTACACAAAGTGGACTGCGTAAATGCGCGAATCAACGATGAATTGAAGTCGCAGCTATCCGCCCAGATAAATTTCAATCATAAATGGAAGTGCGAGGTGCGTAACGTCACCGAAAAACTGGAGACGAGAATTAAGTCGTTGAAATCCGAACTTATCAGATTGCGAAGCAAAAATGCGGAGCTCATTCGGAAACTTGACTATTCCGAACGCAAACGGCAAGAGTACAAAGAAAATTTGAAAACACTATGTACAGAATTTAATACTATTGCGAATACGAACTTATAACACTGGGTTATACTTGTTTTCTTAGTAAATTTGCCGATTTCCACTGAAATCTAGTGGCAATTGCGTTTTTGTAGCTCAGAATTGAGGTTAGAAAATATAAGCCACCATCTTGGCTGACATATATAATTAAAACATAACGAAAATACAAACCTTTCTCTCAATGCTATGACTTAGCGTCGATACAAGCAGCAAACATGCTCGGGAAGTAATAAACCTTCTCCTTTGGATTCTGCAAATCAATCCACGCAAGCCCCTCGTAAACCATATGATCGCAGGCCCTTTCTGCGCGATCCCTCTCCCAACGCAACTGCCCCATTAGCACGGAAACAGAAACACAGCCCTCGTTCGAAGTGCTAGCAAGTTGCAGCACAGCTGTATGATCCATATTGAGCTCCCCTGGAACTGACTGCACCATATACTGTCCCTTGCCCATGGGCACCACGCTGAATCCACTCCCCAACACCTTCAATTTCTTGGATGCTCGCAGCAAGTCGTCTTGACTGATCTCCTGATGTTGCTTCCCTTGACCTCTGGCGCGTATCAATCTTGTTCGAAGCTCGCTCAGACTGATCAGCCCACCGTTCTTTTCATTTGTCGCCATGCATACTTCCACTATTTGGACGGCAAGTTCATAGTAAAAGTCGCCGATTCCCAGCACGGACCAGAAGCCTTTGCCTGATGCTAAAGGATCCACACCGATTGATGCACACATCTCTTGGAATTGTTTCCGGAATTCGGCGTTTTTGCGAATTTCGTGCTTGTGATTCGTTGCGAATTCTTCCAGATTTGTTCGGAATACTTCTAATTGTTTCGTCATCTGCTCGAATTGGTTCTCTTGTATTTCATTGCCTTTATCTTTGTATTTTTCTTGTTCTAGCTTTTGTTTTTGTATTGCTCCAACACCAGCACGTCGTCTCATTGTAAAACTAGTGGATAATTAATTGGCAGATAATAATTCATTAACTGAAAGCAGAAATTTAGTTTTGCTTTTGATGTAAATATGATTTTCACTTTACTTTTTAGAAAATGCAGCTTATGGTAAAAAGTGTGGTTATGTTACGATTAGATATGTCAAAAAATAATCGATGTTTGCGAAATATCGCTGTTTTCCCACAACAATAATTAAAATAATATCGATATCTCAACATCTAAGTTTTCGTGCCGATTATTTCGTTAAAAATCACTCCTAAAAAAATTAAAGCGTTAGAGCATTATTGCGACATCTGCTAATTGTAACTAAAATCCCTAATAATGTAAGATCGTAAAATAATATTTTGAAAATTTCATTTATAATCGATAATTTTCAAACATCGATATTTTCCTATCAATACATCTGTCATATCGATTATTCCATCGATTCATCGGTAAGTTCGATATCTTTACCAATTTAACAAGATGAAAACTGATAACTTGATATTTGAGTTGCCTACGTGTCATAAATTGAAATTTGAAAAAAAAAATCCTCTCGGTCTTGTTCTGCATATTAGTCGAAAAGTAACATCTGGGCAGAGGCAGAGATTTTAGAACTTGCCGTGAATAGGGATGGCATAATTTTTAGAAAACATCGATGTATCGACATCGAAAAACATCGGAGACAAAACATCGATGTGCAGATGCATCAATAGAAAAAACATCGATGTTTTTCGATTTCGAAAAACATTATTGTAACGAATGCCGATGCATTGCTAGAAAAAAACATCGATGTATCGACATCGAAAAACATCGGAGACAAAACATCGATGTGCAGATGCATCAATAGAAAAAACATCGATGTTTTTCGATTTCGAAAAACATTGTTGTAACGAATGCCGATGCATCGCAAGAAAAAAACATCGATGTATCGACATCGAAAAACATCGGAGACAAAACATCGATGTGCAGATGCATCAATAGAAAAAACATCGATGTAATCACCTTCGATACATCGATGTTTCAAAAAAATCGATACATCGTTGCCATCCCGAGCCGTGAAGAAAAATCCCATAATCTGTTCGTTGAGAAAGCTAAAATTGTAACCATGGATATGCATATAAACAGAGCAAAAACTTTTGTCACTACACTTCTCGCAGATTTCTAAAATTCCGGCCCCGGTTTTTGTAAGTTTATTTTATTCGTTTATTGTACAGATGAGTTAGGAGTGGAAATAATTTTTGTAACCGGTTGTTTGTTTTACAATAATAATGAATTTTCCACTCTTTTAATTTAGATATTATTATTATTTGATATAAACAAAATTAAGCTGACAGTATGCAAGCTCCTCCAACAGCACGAATCTTTTCTTCAGCTGATTTTGAGAAGAACTTTGCTTTCACAATTACGGGTTGCTTAGGAATGCGGCCCTTGCCCAACAATTTGTAGTAACCCTAAATAAGAAAAACAAAACAACGATTAGTAAAATACTCATCAAAACATGCCCCAATGAAATTTTAATCAATATTGTAATATTGATAAAATCAGTATTAGAACGACCGTCACCATAATGCAGTCTGACCGCCCGTTCATTTGTCATCATCACGAAATTATTAATTTCTGTAAAAACTAGTCGACACTTACAGCTCTGACGATATCAATGACCGGGGCTTTGCCTTCTGGGTCATCCTTGTATTTCAACCTGGTTTGTTCACTAACCAAGGTCCAGAGTTTATCCAAATTGATGCTAGGGCACCATTTGATGTTTTTACGGTAATGGTAATTCCTCATACCCAATTTACCGAAGTAACCTGGATGGTATTTGTCGAAATTGATGCGGTGGTGGTGCAGACCACCAGCGTTACCGCGACCACCAGGGTGCTTACGGTGTTTGCCTGAAATCCAAAAACAATTGTTTAATAATAAATAGAACAAGATACGAATGTATTCGAGTTAGAAAACATGAAAAATCAGTTAATATTTTTCTGCAATTAAAGGATTAAGTCCGCCTGTCGCTAAACAATGAAAATCATCATTATTATAACTTTTTTTTTTTTTTATTTAGATTAAAAGAAATGGTTAACTTACCAATACGACCATGGCCGTGGCTCACGTGTCCTCTCAACTTCCTAGTCTTCTTCTTAGACGTGGACTGAAAAACAAATCAAAGTTAACTTTAAGGTTAAACATGTCTCACATTTAGCAAAGTGGCAACAAATAAGAAATGTGCTTAAATTACACAAAATATTAATTGAAGAAGAAATTTGTGTTGTTTATTGACACAATTTCACTTGGTTTGTGTAATTTCCTCCACGGATGGATGAAATATTTAATGATTTCTGCCGGAGAAGAAAATGAAACAAACACTCACCATCTTGATGACAAAATGAAAGAAAGTATTATTTCATATTTGACAATTTGACTTTGACAATCGATCGTTAGCTGTGAATGTCAAAATGTTACGATAAAAGGCGAAGACAGCCGAGACAAGATATAAGTGCGGGAAATTTAAAAGTTTGAAACAAATCAAAAAAGTATTAAATTAATAATTTGCAGTATTTTTTTATTAAACGCACAAGCGCATTTCCACGATAAATAGCTGAGAAATAAGAATATACATATACAGTTTAGTTTAAAATTTATAAAGTTAAAATCATTTGAAATTATGAAAAGATTAATAAATTACAAGTTTTTCTTTTGGATAAATTAAATATTGTGAAAGATGTTAGTGAAATGTTGGAGCCCATGATGATTGTGACAATTACTTATTGCAATGATCATCATCGCAACC
>JARJEB010002635.1:0-13135 GCA_030264535.1 Liometoxenus newtonarum
CTTAAATTAAATGTCAAATTTTTCAAGCACTTGGAAACGTATTCCGAATTTGAGAAAATCAATATCTTTTTCAGTTATTTACTCACCTGCCAAAGTTCATAATTCATATTAATAATAACAGTGGCAGCAAATAGCGCTGTGATGAAAAACCAAACTTTAAGTTTTGAAAACATGGCAATTCACGTTACGAGAGACCCTAAATTTACATCACAGTAAAACTCAGAAAACACTAATCCAAAAATAAAAAATGCTAGCATTTAAATAGTTTATGCACAATGTTCGTGAACTACATTATCTTATCAAAAAGTAAAGCAACTATTGCCATCGTAAATTAGCTCTTGTTTACATTCCGTTTTTTTTTGTAACTTATACATTATAATTATTTGTAAAATTTGCATGCATAATAAAGCTATTCTAGTACTGGAAGCGGTTTCATAATGCAGCTATCCTTCTATTATCTATCATATACAATGCTTTTTTTTCATTAGGAAACAGTTCGTAATGGAAAATTGGAGGCATAATAGGATAGACAAAGCTAGCAAGATACTTTTGAAAAAAACCTTGACACTTGAAATTGAAGTATGAAATGTCAATATTGTGTGAAAGGTCAATATTTTTACAATTGTTAATGTAACCAAAATTATTTTTTATTAAAAAAATGAAAATACTAAACGCAAATTTTAAAAAATAGTGTAAGCAACTTGTATCATAAGTCGTTTTAAACTTTCGCCTGTTGCTTAAACTACTACTTATTATTAAACGAATATCTGTTTATTGTTTTTTGTTTCTTTGTTACAGATGCTGCCGCATTCGAAAAGCGATCATCACATGTTGGAACAACCGAGTTGGTCGAGTCAATCAGCGAGCCCGTCGCCGCCACCACCGTTACCACCACCAGTAGCGGCTCGTTGGGCCCGTGCAGAACAACAAAGCGCTGATTCTTGTCCACATTGCCGAGGACGCCTCGCATCGATTCCGACGAGGACGACCAGTCTCAACAGCAATTATACTGGATGTAAAGGTAGGTCATTTGTTTTTAGTTTTTATACATACTTATTTGTTAGTTTTAACGAATGATTCATAAAATTGTAACTATTATTCTTTTTCTTGAAAAATGATGAAAATGTATACTGTCTCTAATGCAGGAAGTGCTTTTCGCTTAGAGTTTATGCATACCGTCTATATGTTGAAAAACACTAAAGTGAAATTTGAATTGTATCGCTTTCGGTTTTGGTTCATGACGATGTCATGGTAACTCTAGTGCTCGAAATGGCTTATTATGTTGCTTCGCGTTATTGCGCGCTATATGCGCAATGATACCATTTGCAAATTCGCATTTGAAATTCTAATTGGAATTCAAATTCGTATTTTCGTATTAGGGGTACGAAACAACTTGACTCATTTCAATCCAAACTCAGCTCGTTTTTAATGATTCCCGGGGTTGATTCAATCAGAATGTATCCTCATATTTTAATTTCGATATTTCTCTTCGTTTCACTATTTTACAATCGAACATGCTATAAATTCATTAATAAAAAAAGTATTTCTACAGGGATTTCCATGTAGAATCGTAAAAATAAATCGAAAAAATATCAGTTTATTAGCTTATGAATTGAATAATTAATTCTATATTGGTTTTACATTGCGTTTATCAAAGATATACCAAAACGCAACAAAAATGAAAAATAATCCAAATAAATAAAAAAATAATTCATACATCAATTTGGCAAAAATGTAAAACGTGATCAGAAACCGGAATATAAACATTGAGAATATAAAGTAAGTAGGTATATCAAATAAAAATCACGTCAATTAAAATGCGCACTCACATTAACCACCCGCCGTGCACGTTTTAACAAACAACCATTGCCCGATGGCAATGCAATATAATGCCGATTCGAGTCTCTTATTGGCAATCATCCAGATAGCTTCATCGTTTTTGTACGACCATTCCGTTTTGCCCTCCCAATCTTTATATCTCTAACATTTATATCAACGCACAAACACATTTACATCTACACATGCCGCATCAAATTCAAGAACACCACAGGGAAGGTTTACGAATACTTATAGTTTAATGAGCGCGGACAAGGTTGTTAAAAGTTAGAATGAAGGAAGATATGTTGAATAAATATTGTTTGGAGAAATTTGATACGCCAACTCTGTAAATAACACACTAATAATGTCTTCGTGCTTCAAACAAACCCAACAAACACATATTATTTATAATGCTTCAATTCTATATGAGCATTTTCGTATTTGGTGTTTTGCTTCGTGGTCGTGTAGTGTTTCGAAAAAAATCTAGTAAACCGAATGGAATTCGTAAATATGATAACGGCGTTATCAGTGGTGTGGGCGATCTAATGACGATGTCGCCTGGAAGCGGAACGAAGCGGTTTCAACTAATCGCGGAAACTTCATAAAAACATATTTTATGTATTAATCAGATGTAACAAAAACTATATTTTGTAGAAATGTAGCTGAAACTATGTGACAGTGACAAAGAATCAAACACAACGGCCAGAATTTTATAACTCGGCTGGAAAGTCGGCGAGAAGTAGTTACATCCGACAGTTGTCAGTTCTCGCCGTGTCTTCATATTCGCTTCTTGTCGCTTATTGAGAAAGCTACAATTGTAACCATGGATATGCGCATAGTAATAGACAGTGACAATGATGACTATAATTCTCGCCGACTTTCACGCCGAACTATAAAATTCCGGCCCAGGAATTTTGTTATTTCCACATAAACAAAATATTAAATTAATAAAATCTACAAAATGATTGAATTTGAATATTGCTGGTTGTAGTTGTAACTGATATAAGTCAATAAAGGACAAGGAAATTGAAAATATGGAAAATGTATGTATAAATAAGCTAATAACGTAATAACATCGAAACCATGCTGAGCGGAACATTAGAAAGCTGACAGAAATTACCTGACGCCCATCACAAACATCACCTGATGCTAGAGGTATTCAATCTTCAAAATACCATCATTTTACCAATATTATTATTTGTTAACAACGTGTATCAGAAAAGCTCATTTTGAAAATCTTAATGAAAGCCTTGCGGCAAATTGTGGCGAACCGTAGGGAAATTGATTGAAAATAGTCTTGTGTTACAACTTATAACCACTCCAACCTTAAACCATTACACCATACAGAAATTAACTACAACGGTAAAGTTCTCTTGTTTACAAAACCAAAATCATATTTGCGCTCGTTCGTATTACCTCGTATTTCTCTTGATAGTCTTGATTTTCCACATTTCCTCTGTACATCACCTTCTCTATCTCTATATGAGTTTGGTAAGGTTGCTTCAAACTCGCTTCACTTGTTTTAAGTAATCTACCCAATTTCTAAACTAGATTAGCTCTGACCTCACCTAGCCTAGACAAAGAGATGTTCAGGAATTAAGGTATGAGGAGATAAACGTTTAGGTATCTACTATATGCTTCCTTGTTTACAGTATCCCAAGTTCCTTACTTCAATGCTTGCTATCGTATACAATTTTCCTCACTTATTTCCTGTTCATATGTTGCTATATTTGTAAGCGTGTTGCGTTTACCTTCATGTTCCGTTTCCGGTATATCAAGTTTCCCTTTATACTTTATTTACGTTACTCACATAACGTAATTCCATTCGAATGCACTTGGTGTTTGTCTGACAGCTTTTGCAAGAAAAACATCTGAAAATGATGGAATTTTTACTAAATGCAACTAAAATCGTTCAATGTAGGAATAACAAGATATGCGAGGTTTGTGTTAAAATTCGTAAGAAGTAAACCATGTGCTGTTTCTACCCCACCTAGTAATAGAAATGCCTCCAATAGCAGGTTTTGCATGGGACGAACTGACTTGCCTGCCTGGTATCACTCTCAGCGCAGACTGTTTCCCGTTGCCCTTCGTGTGAATTTTAACACAGACGTTGCGTATCTTGTTCAACGTTTCAAACAATTTGTTCACCCGGTTAGAAATGATTCTGTAAGGCTTCTCGTATCTTGTCAAGCGACTTTTGCTAGAGTCACCACTTTTGCATTTTTTTGCTAGTACATTTTGCTAGAATAAGTTGCCATTCGAGTCATCGTGACGTTCTCGAGCAAAATCCTCCGTTCTTTATTAAATGAATCTTCTTTACTTCTTATTTTCGTGTTGTAGGTGAAGGTGACGAAAGTGTGGTAATATCGCGAGTCGCGCTAGCTATCTTTCATTTTACTATCTACTGTCACAGCAACTCAAAGTTTCTGTGGCAGACGTGGCTGGTTCCCCTGCACCGTCTTGAATACGTCTGGAGTCGGGATAAGTAGAACGAATATAAAGAAAAGAACATGAGGAAGAAGGAAGTGGAAGAGTGAGTACCTTCCTCCAGCACTTTACAACGAATTAAGAATGAAGCCTTCCTACGTATTCTCTCTTCGAAAAACTAATAATATCGAAGAAAAGCGGGCGCGACAGCAAAGAACCCTTCTATAGGTTGCTTTCTTTACGCTTTTGCGAATTTGCAATTAGCTGCTTTTACTCAATAAGTAAAGTGAAGTTATGTAAGAACCATGATGTGAATAACACTAAGCCCACCGCGATGGACTACCTCAAAGGTAGTACACAAAGAACGCAATAAGGCGGAAAACAAGTTGAATTTGAAGTTGACGTTCAAGAAGAATATAGAATGGTAAGTCTTAATTGCATTAAAAAATTACGAGACGGAAACTTGGCGTTCACCGATTTTCGAATCGTTTTTCTTCTTGCAAAGTTGTGAAGCTTGGGCTTGGATAGTAATAACGAACTTTTTATAATGATATAAACTGGCGGGAAATGAAAGAAAAAGAAGTGTCGGAACTAAATAAAAATACAAAAGTTTCACAACTGTAAAAATGTCAAGCTATTGGATAACAAAAAAAAAACAAAAAAAAAGAAAAGAAAATCCAAGAAACTTGGCAATTTATTTTGCTTTTTAAAATGTTGTTTTTTTTTATAATTTCACATTTAGTAGATATCGTATTTATTCGCCATTCGGCAAATAAATTTTCATTAAAATTCTTCCGGGTAGGCATCCGGTGCGCTTAATAATCAACGAATAAATTATATTTTTGTTTTATTTGCAAGTGTTTTTTAAATGTTTATTCGCGTATTTTCCGAGCATTTTTACAGTAAATATTTTATTCTTCCAAATAAATACACAACAAGAAGTAAAAAGAAAATAGTACTGAAATTTTTGTGTTGCAAACTGTTCTGCCTCCACATCAGCTATTTAAATTAGGTATACATTTTGCACTTGCACACGTTTCCCCTTTTTTCTGCGCTCTTGCAAGAATATTTTTATTTCAACACGTTCGCGGAGCATCCAAGTGTTGAACAGGATCAAGCGGGAAATACCTGCAATTGTAGTTTCAGATGCCGAGACATTAAACTCATTATACAGTGAAGAATTTTTCTATTGGGTTTATGTTCATTTATTGTTGATATTCTGCACATCTGCATATTTGGCCACGTTCTTGTTGAAAAATGAAAATAAATGTACGTATTTCTCATAGCTTCGCAGTTATGCTAACTCGTTTGTTGTTTTCTAGTTGTTGGTGAAGTTGTGTACTTTGTAAAGTGTATGAAAGGAAAATAAGACGTTAACTGCCGCGGATATGGATACAGACGAAACAACGAACGCATTAAAATAATTCTTCAGTATGGTAGACAGCAAGCGCATGAAAAACGCCTTTACTAGGATTTTCCATTGGTCCATGTTTTTTTCTTTTTTGGTCTCGACATTTCGCGTTTTGGATTTTCGTTTTTGCATCTTATGTTTTATTTTTCCTGCTTCATTTTCCACATCCGGACGTGTGTTTGTTTTATTTATTTATCTTTTGCCTATATATATATATATAAGATTGTACAAACAGAAAACGAAATAGAAATAAATTAAGGAAAATATATGAATTCCTTTGAGGATTAGACAAAAAAAAGAAATTTATTGTTCTTTATAAGATAATGATAAAAGTGCATGTACAAAATTGGAAATGCCATTAACAAAAATTTTTGTTGTATAAAATGGAAAATAAGTTTTCATTCGAAATTTTATTCAGAAAATTGAAAACTGTGCATTTCCTTTGTTTCGACGTTGTTAGAGTGAAATGAATGAGTTTAAACGGAACGAAGCACCGAAAAAAAAAACTAAACGAGTGATTGATTGATTGATGGATGGTTCAATGAACAATGTCGGGGCATTTAACGTTTGAATGTTAAAACTAGACGTGTTTATCTCGGAGATACTCTATGGCACGGGAAACTTCTACCCACTTTGTTTACCACCGTATTTACTGTTACCCACGCTTTTTTCTTTCTTTTTTTTCTTCTTTTGTTTGCTTGCTCATTTCGTTTTTTCTATCAGTGTCTCTCCTTTAATGTATTTCTTCAACCGCACATTTCGCATATAAATGACTCCAGTAAAATCGTTCACAAGCAAATAGTATAGCCAAATAAAAGCGAACGAAAACTAACGGAAAGTCAATAGAAAACTTGTGTTGTGCTCAGGATGAAAAACAAAGGGAAATTAAGGACTCAACAAGGCATAAGATAAGGCTAGACGAGACGGGACAGACTGTGATAGTCTCAATTTTCATCATGCCACTTATATTCTATTCCTGCCATTATTCACGCTATTTACTTATCAAGAAAGAACTGTGACATCAAAATAAATAAAGGGGAAGGAAAAAGAGTACCTAAATGACAATTAGATTAATGGGTTCTCTCTTCTAAATGTGTATTTTTAAAATATAAAGGTTTGAACTTACTGGTTCCGTAGTTAAAAATTAACATTTTACTATTTCGCATTTCTGATTTGAAAGTGAAGAAATTAACATAACATACGGATCAGCAAATTGAATGAATCAGCATACATAAAGATGGAAAACGTTACAATAATATTTCTGTGTATGAAATATAATATAGGCAAGCGGGATATTTGAGTAGGCATTATTGTAGCGACAGTAACGAAATCGACGTTCGCCATGCCGGAAAATTAAAGTTTTCCGCTCAACGTGCACAATTCGTTTGCTCGAAATGCTTTCGTTGACGTAGTGTCATCACCTGGCAACCTTATCCGTTGACTTTTCCACTTCCCACAATACCACTTCTTCTACTTGAACTAACACTAGATAATACTAATAACTTCTTGTACTTGCGACACTTCGACATAAATATACTCCGCTTTGGAAAGGATTAAATGATTAACACTATATCAAATTAATGGATTACATATGGCAAAGACTATATCGGAACACTTATTAAATTATATCCTTCTTGTCTTTGTGCAAACAATTGTTGCAGTTTTCATTCAATTACAATTAGCTCTTGCACATTGAAGGTACTCGTAAATTTATAATTCGTTTAACAAGAAAGACACACTTGTAATACTTAACAATCCGAACGTTTTGTGTTTACTTAATTCTTGTCCTTCTCGGTCAATTTTCAAATTGAATTCTAATCACGAAATGTTGTAGAAAATCAAATACCATCTTCATTATTTGTTTCCATTTGCTTTTGTTGCTCTATATCATGATCAAAGCTTTAACTAATGTTATCCACAAAGTTGTTCTGCATTATCAAACCAGGCACCTCGCCTCCCACCAGGGATCGAAGCTAGCACTATATAGCAACGAACTAGTACTACTTATAGTAATGATATTAGGAATTATTTTCAATTTTCATTTCATTATTTTAAATACTTACATTTAAAGAAAGCAACATTATTCACAAGGTAGGTTTGTTTTTTTTTCAGTCTATAAAATTATTATATTCTGTGCCGAAATGAAACGGGAAAAGTAAATCGCACAAGTTGAAGTTGGCCAAGAAGTTGACAACCGTCTGGATGTATGCAACCAGATGAGCACACATATTTATTATTTCAGCTGATTTGTTTTCTTTGAGTCTATAAAATTATTATATTGTGTATTGTGTGGTCGTCGAAAAAGTATAGTTCGTGGAAAGAAGTAATTGCGCACTCGCGCATTACTAAACTCGTATGTGAATTTTCCGCTTCGTGTGCAATAAGCAACTTCCACTCTAATTACGTAACATACTATATCGCGATTAATTGGTTTAATTGAAGATTTAAATTGCAAATCTGCAAATGCATATTATGCTTTTCTAATTATTTCAAACCGATTCGAGAATAATCCGATAAACTTTTAGTTCTCTGAAATGTTAAGCTCTTGTTATTAAAACAAAACATATCAAATATTACAGCAGGATATTTGTATTAATTTCCGTCAAAGATGATTAAATCGATTTTTTTCTCAAATCTTGCTTCTTGATTGGTGTTTTTTATGAAGTCTCAGTATACGAACTGAAAACCTTTCCAGTTTTCAGATGAACTTCCTTTCGATTATCCAATCCAGATCTATCTATATATAAATATTTCAGGTTCTTTAGTGGTTGCTAATTAATTAATGTTTTAAGCTGACTAATTGGTGCATGCTGTACGAACGAATTTATTCTCTACTCTCTAAATCTACTTTTAGTTAGTCAACCTGCAACCAATACGTGCAGGTCTAAAACTATTTCTAGAGAAATGTTCGGAGTTCAACCCGAACTCTCCAAGATTAAATGTATGGTGCGCCACTGTACTACAGTGATTACTAGATTCGTATGCGTGTAAGCTATATACGTTTGAATGCTTTAACAAGGAAACGACGCTTTGATTTGATACATACAGAATATGCCTTGCATTGCTAAAGCTTATAGGATTTTCTGTTTAATGGTAGTCGAAAGCTCATTTTCAACTTAAGACATGAATCCATATATTTATCAACTTCGAATTACATTACCACACGCATTTACAAATACTAACACCCACATTCTGTTTATTTGCCCACACAAACAACCTTTAACTGGCTTTAACCTACAATCTACAACCACAACTTCTAATACGCTTTAAAATGGGGACACTTGTAACATGTGACATCTTGACGTCGTTGATGTTGATGTAGTTTATTAGATTTAGATGTTTGATGTTGGTTACATACTTGTTAGGTACCTGTGTGCTAGCTAAACGATTTGAAAGGTTTCAAAATAGACCTATGTCTTTCAATCAGTCTACAATGTGAGAAAAGTTTAGAAATTTGATTAGGTAGGTAATAGCTGCTTTCGGGTGGTAAGTACCAACTCGAGCCCAGTGACGCTCATCGCTACCTTCCCCTTACTCCTGATGCACTACCTGATTTTCTTGGGCTTGTGAAACGCAAACTAAAACCCAAGTCAACATAACCGACAAACAAACGTCACACACTTTCACTCAGTTGTTGCTCGTGATTGTTAGACTGGTGGTGTGCCTTTCGTGCACACGCACTTCAAGCTCACGCTTATTTGAGCTTGAAGCTCAGACCACTCGAAAGCAGCCACTGTTGCAATTTCGATTCAAATTTAGTCATACACGTTCTTCTAAAACTTATGACAATTTTCGTACGTTTGAAACGAATGGTGAAATGGTCCAACTGTCTCGTTGGACTGTTTTTTTTTCTTTTCTATTATATGGGAGAAAATCTGCCAGACGTTAATCAAATCGTAAATAATTAGTCAACGTTGCATCTGTTCGAAATGCCTAACGAGTATTTTTCACTCGTTCGCTCATTTACTCATTCCGCATACGGTTCGTGCACGTTCACTCGTTCTGGTAGTTCACTAGGAGTTAATGCGTTCACGTAATAACGAATCGTCGAGCTTTAGATTTGACATGTCGGATTGAGATTAAATGAGTGGTTTGGGGATTGGGTCGTGTTTCATGTTGTTTGGTATATTTGGTTGTGTTGTGTTGTTGTTCAGTTTTCACTGAGGATCATGAGAAATGTCAAGCAGGTGGTGTGGCTTTTAGTTTTTCTTGTCTAATTGGGAAAATTATAAAACATCCATTCGTTTTAGATAGTTTCATAATAACTAATAAGTTACAATGTTACCGAAATCTAGTTTGTTATGTAGGTATATCTAAAAATGCATCGAAACTGGTCTCGATTCCATTTTGGTTATTATGAAACAGTTACTTAGATAGATATAGTTTTCCCCATATCAACAATAATTTCATTTCAATTACATGCACTTTCAAGCAAGAAGAACACCTCGTTACTTTTATATTTTCTCTTTTCTTTATAGATAGGATACTTTTACGAGTGCTACTTTGAAAATAAATAGCATTTTTTTCTTGTGCATCATATTTTTATGTCTTTTACGTGTACTTTACACGACGAAATTGCCACAAGGACGCACAAGGAACTACCCCTTGCACTTGCCCTGGTATGGTTTTGTTCATGTACTTCTTGTTTGTGTTTATAACAAACTCTCGATGACGGTATACATTCGTTGGACTCGTTATACGTTTTTTTACTCGTCGTTTCGCTCGACGGTTTCGTTCGTTGATACGCTGAATTCATTGGCAAAAAGATACCGAGCATCGGATGAATATTGCAAACCCGCCGTCGTCTTTTATTACGTTTGCCCAGGTGAATGGTGGAGTCAATTCGAGTTCGGTAAGGGTGCTCGAGGGAGACGTGTGAACCCCCTTTTCCCGCATAATATAAATATCAATTTTTGAAAACGATGAAATTTTCAACTGAATCGACTTTTCCATCCACTCTTAGTACAAACTATTTTCCCTTCGTAGTTCTTATATTCTCTATTTCAATGCACAATTTATAAATATATATTTTTTAAGTTCATGAGATAATCCGACAAAGCTCTCTAGGGAAAATTTTCAGAACTTTTTAAAATTTCCATTTTTCTTGTTTTAATGTATCGTGGTCGTTGATATGGTAGAAGCTGTTTTCAAAAGGCCTCGACTTTTTGTGACAATGTGACAAATGACTTTCATTATGATGATGACGTCTGCCGCATGGCTGGACGATTTTGTTACTATCCAGTTAAAAAGAAACGTCGCCATATAAAAATTAGTCACGGCGCGTTAACAATGATTGATGGTCGATTTACTATTTTCAATCTTGAAATGGAGTAGAAATCTAGGCCCAAAGCAGAAGAGAGTACTTATTAGGCTTTACTCAACTCGTGCCTTCAAAAGGTTCTATCACTTCTGGATTCAGCCATACCTTTATAATCTAAGTAGCCTACTACCCTTTGCAACTACCTTTACTTTTTGCCCTATTCTTCTCCTTCCGTGTTGAATGCACGAACGTAAAAGAAGACCATTAGTGGATGTAGTAGAGTTGAGACTTTGTAACACTTTTGTTAGCACGTCCCATGAGTGCAGTACTCCCATTTGGATGGATTGGAATGTGCAAAGTCTACGGAATTAAACTGAGTGAGGGATCACCACTAATCAAATCGGTTCAGTTGCGGTCTGAAAACTTCAAAATTGCAGTTCATTTTCATTCTCTCCTTGTCTCATTTAACTAAAGAACACAGAGAGATGAAGCGAGAATTGGAATGATGCGGACATTTGGCGTTTGTGAAAGAATAAAATCGGTTAGCTCTGACAGCTTTTCAGTTCGTGCTTAAAGAAAACGCAAGAAGCAAAAGCGTTGTAACCTTGTGACAATGCAAAATAAAAAAAAAGAATATACGCAAATGGAAGAACGACAAGCCTTTTATTGATTGACCATTTAGTTGCTTTCCGGTGATCCGAAAGGAAAAATATGGTACTGGACACCGCACAACTTTCCGATATTTAGTGTACCTAACGAAATTATAGGTGCAGAAACAAAAAAATATTGAATAGATAAATGCCGATGTTTGCCGACAAACATCAATCATTGTTGCCGTATGTAATTGCTGCTTCTTATTCACTCTTCGAACTGGTTGAATGCACGAAAGTGCCAAACGGACAATCCCTTCCAGCGTTTTTTGTTTCTATAACTATTTTCGTTATACAGGGTGTTCTGAAATTGGCGGACAATCGCCAGGTAACATTGTAGATCGTGTCAAAAGAAAAGGAAAATCTTAATACAAAAATGTCCGGATGGCCCTGGTTGTTTGTCCTCACGAGCACAAAGAATTCCTCCAATGTTTTTGAATTTGCCTTCATGACGTAGCGACATACAAATCTGACAGATGATTTAAATCAAGCTACTAAAAACGTACATTTAAGAGAAAAAGTAATTTTCTTACAAAAGAAAATCCACTTTTTTTCTGGTTTCAAAAATAAAAATACGGTGCGGGACACCGCACAACTTTCCGATACTTAGTGTAACTATATGACGAAATTAGTTGCAGAAACAAAAAATGCTGGAAGGAATTGTCCCTTTGGCACTATCGTGCCAAAGGACTAATCCCTTCCAGCGTATTCTTGTCTCTGCAGCTAATTCCGCCATATAGTTACACTAAGTATCGGAATGTTGTGCGGTATCCCGCGTGAAAATTGTTGCCATCATTGCAGCTTCGCACAAAAACCAAAGACAGTTTTAGCAGAAAATTATTAAAAATTCAATTGCACCTTCATATCCTTCACATAACGTTTCATTCGTCAATATTGAGTGTCTATGAATCTAGAATTTTAGGGTGTTAATTCGACATCATAGCACATCCCATACAGGATGTTAATTGTTTTGAGTTTTTTAAAAATTTCAAATTTTATTATTTAATATCTCACAAATTATGCTTCATACGAGAACGTGTTATAGGTATTGAATTGTAGAGAATTAGTATCTCTAAAAGATCATATTTTTTGTTTGTCAGTGATATGCAAATTTATGTATTGATAACTTAGACTGCAAAGATGCGTTCTTTGCGCTTGGAGCCACAGTCACAGTCTAAGCCTTGAAATTTTGGAAATTAATATCTGACAAACTATGCATCCCACGAAAAAATGTTATAGGAATTCAAATGTAGAGAATTTCTAGGCTTTTGCCTAGATGCAATATTTACCAGTTATATGCAAATTTATCTTTTGACATTCAAGTAAAGTGCCCTTCTTTATCAACCGATTTTGCTCAGTTTCGAACCAGGTCATCCTATTACGATACTGAACCCGAATACCAAGTTTCATCTCGACAAGTGCCTCGGTTCGGCCGGAATTTTGTTCACAGCACACATTTGACATTTTAGGAATTAATTTCTCACGAACTATGCATCCTACGAGAAAATGTTATAGATATTGAAATGTAGAGAATTCAGGTCTCTACAAGAATTTATTTTTTGTTTGACA
>JARJEB010002639.1:0-15107 GCA_030264535.1 Liometoxenus newtonarum
GAAATCTCATCCCAACACATTCTAAGGTAAGCCAACAACTTTAAATATATACTTATTTTTATGATTCTGTTGTATAAATTAATAAATTCCATTGCAATGCAAAGTTGCACTTTTCGTGTAGGTATATATGCATTTGACAATGACTACAATAACTGCGTAGTCCAATTCCTGCGTATATTAATAATTGAAAAATTCGTGATTAAATATTCGAGCCACCCTCAAACTTGCGAGTGATGTGTGAAATTATTTGATATTCAATATTCTCACGAAATGGAGTCAGCAATCATTAAATGTTATTGTACAGGTTTCGGTTCATCGCCACATGATTTGGGTGGCAATAAGGTAGGACTAACCTTATTGCCACCCAAACCAAGTACGTTAAACGAGAGGTTCGTGTAAACACACAAAACGTACTTAGTTTTAACGTACTTGGTTTGGGACCGAATGTGACACTAATACCTAATACACTAATATTCTGCAGATTATCTCAAAACTTTTGAACTTTAACGATAGGTAAGCCGTTAATGTGCACATTACCTAGGTAAAATGCGAAAAACTCTTGATTTTGCACTTTAACAGAACAAATCAGTTAATCTTCAGATTAGCTAGGTAATATGCACATTAACGGCTTTCGAGCTTTAGCGGTAACATATGTAAAGATGTGCAGAGCTTGTCGTGTCATCTAATAAAACATTTCAAGATAATAAAGTTTCTTTCCCCACTACGTGCATTGCACACAAATATCAACTGTGTGTCTATGTCTCTGTGATTCATTGTTATTTGTTTAACAATTACAATCACAATGATGACTATGAATAATGTAATTACATATTAGAAAAATAAATTTTAGCTTTACCTCTAAAAGCCCAACTTCGAAATGTTCATCAGAATTGTGATGAAATTTGTGTGAACGCTAAAATTGTAATTAGTTTTGAAGCATGTTGTTTGGAACCTATATGTGTTATAATATCCCTTTTTAGTATCTTTAATCAATTATTTTATACATACATACCAGAGCGCGCCACCAGCTTTTTGAGGGAAAAAATGGAAAGAGGAATGCTATAGAAGATGTTTTGTCAACAGGACGTGTTCATCAGTGCTCCAGTACGTGTAACGTGTGTGTGTGTTTTGTGTGTGTGTACCTCTTGAACGTTCCTATTTCCATTTGATTTTATTCCGTATCCGTTACCTCCTTCTTAGCCTCAATCACAACAACGTTGGGTGTCTCCACAGCCGGACGGTCTTCGCCTTCAACCACACGAACAGCTGTTTCAACTGCAATGTCACTAGCAGTCGCTTCATCCGAAGTGGACGTTTCGTTGATGGGTGCAATCGTGGTGACAGTAACAACAGGCGCATCAATGACAACGACGGACGCGATCTGCTCAACTCTTTGAATGGTATGCACGGGAAGCGCCGACTGTGCTTCGTCGTCGACGTTCACCACATGAATCGCTTCCGGATAGGTGGGCAATTGCGCTGCCATCGCCGCCTGATAGGACGGTGGCGGCGGTTGCTTCATGGCGCTCGCGCAAGCCGCTTCGTAATCCGGAAGGAGCGAGGAGTAATCCGGTTCGGGTACGCGTTCGGTGCCGTCGCCCGGAAGGATGTAGTGCACGGTGCTGCGCGTTGCCTGCTGACGCAGGGTCAAGTACTTGTAGCATCGCCAGACTATGCTGATGCAGTATGCCTTCCACATCATGCATAAGAAGAACGATGTGATGACTATCAACGACAACCACTGCGGGGACAAGAGCAGGAGTTCCTTGCGATACGGCATGTTGTGCCAGTGCTCTTTCACGAAACTATGCACCGAGCGTAAGTAACAGAAGTATCCAGTCGCCGTGAGCCTAATGGAGAGGATTCGATAGACTTATTGATAAAAGTTATGCGTCCGAAAGTGTGACTTACGTTGTAATAGCAAAGTCGAATAGCTGTAAGCAGAAGAAAGGCAAGAGATGGCTCGCCTTGCCCTTCACGGTGCCGTAAACGAGCAGTAGCGTGATGGCAAGTGTGCAGACAGTCATCAGTGCACCCATATCCATATCAGCTTCGTGGATGCGATTGTTATCTTGGATTGTCGGCAAGTAGTACGGATTATCTTCATTCTTAGTCTTACTCAATGGTGTTGGTAAGATGTTGTCGAATTCCGACTGCCGTATCACCATGCCCTTCTCGTATAAGGTGTGATGGTTTCGCATCAACAGGGCAAGAATGCTCAATGCAAGAACATGCAACATCTGGATCAAAAAGCAATGAAAACATAATATTTTATTACAAATATAATTAACAGACCAGTTGCCATATTCCAAGTAATGTCGTCGCGGTTCGCACATGCAGACAGAAGAAACACCTCCACTCATTATTCCGGGAAGGGCCAATCTTAAGACGCATTGGAAACATCTTCGATGAGATGTTTGATGTGTTGACTTTTCGGTTCGCACTGGTGTGTGGTGTGACGAAGAGTCAAATATGAAAGTAGAGAGTTATTATAATCATATTTAGTTCTCATGCACAGTTGGCACCAATTAGGCAAATGACTAATTCTTTTCTTAGGTACACGACGATTGTAGCCAATGCCAGTCTCACTCGCTGAGAATCAGAATGTCATTCCGATTCGCGATTTATAATAATATTTTATGTTTAGGTCTGGCGTCTGGGTGATCGTGATCAATTCAATATGATGCAACTTACGTTTAGCAGTCGTCGACACACACATCCGATACTAGGCAGGAAGTAAGTGGTTGTTGGGTTCGTAACAATTAAGTTTTTCTCTCGGTTATTTCACAATACAGCAAATTTCACAACAATACAATGAAAGAATGTAATGCTTAGGCGTAGAGTCTACGCCGTAGATGACGCACTGACGGAGTCGTAGAGACGTAGGAACAACAAGAACAGTAACACAGAATAATTCAATCCATCAACCGTCCAATGGAGAAACCATACGAGAAACTGTTTTTTCTTTAGTACAAACCTTTTTTCGAGGCGCTTAGAGGGCGCAACTGATCGGGCCGGTTCGGATTTTCTCGTGTATACAGGCTGGGGGGGAGGACCAATGATCCCCACCACACCCCCCAAAACCGAACATGAACCGAACCATTGGACGCATTCCGCTGTGGCCCGGTCCCGGTGGCTGGTTTGGGTGGGCCTGGTCAATTCAAGGAAATTAATTTAGATTTGTGGTTAGATTTTTAAAGCTACACTTACTAAATCGGAATTTATTTATATAGTATATCGAATATGTTTATATATAAGCGTAGTTTATGTAGACAATTAAAAATACTCTATGGTACGCGTAACTTTCCTATTTTATAATTAGTTTAATATTCATTGTGATAATTTTGATATTGATTAGAATAAATGGCACCAATCTTATTATAAATGCGTAAAAACTAAAAACAGTCCCGAATGAGATCTTGCATCACCAAAAAAAAAATGACTATAATTTTTAAATAAAATAAATAAATCCTAAATATATAGCTTAATCGATTGCAAATGTTCATATTGATTGATTGCTTCTGTTATCAATCGTAAAAATCAATTGCAATCAAGTAAGCCAATTGTCGGCGATGCATTGTCTTATAAATCAAGGAAGCGATATCACCCCTAGCCCTACGCCACCCTCATGGGCGATCATCGATTTGACAAAGGTCCATGTATCAGTAATCGGATCATACACTTCGACCGAAACCAAATTTGAGATGCCATCATATCCACCAACAGCCCACAACATACCCATGTTGGCAGTGAGTGCAACGCGGCTGCGTTGCGCATTCATTGGTGCAACAAACGCCCATTTGTTCGTATTGGGATCAAACATCTCAACCGTGTGCAGAAACGAGCTGCCGTCATAGCCGCCACAAGCATATAGCTTGCCAGCAAGCATTGCAACACCCAGACGACATCGTTTCGTGAGCATTGCTGTGGATTCAGTCCACGTGTCGGTGTTTGGGTCATAACGTTCGACGGAATCGAAGATCGAGAGACCATCGTGACCACCCAAGGCGTACACGTAGCCCTGACATGCGATGACAGCACCGGCGCTACGTGATTTGTTCATTGGCGCCAGGCATTTCCATGTGTTTGTTTGCGGATGGTAACATTCCACGGAGCTTAATGACGTGACACCGTCATAGCCCCCGCAAACGTAAATCATTGCGCCCAAAGCTGTTGCACCCAATGCGCTAGCAAAAAAAAGCAAAAACGTCAAATTATGTTATCATTTATAGGATATCACTGTATCAGTTTAATTACCTTCGTTTGCACTGCATGGGAGCCACAGTGGACCATTCCTTCTTCGTTGCATCGTAAACCTCAACACTCTGCAACCGATCCCTGCCGTTGTACCCGCCGAAGGCATACAGTTTACCCTTCAGCACAGCAACGCCGAGCCGACTGCGCAATGTCGACATCGGCGGCGCCATCAACCAGGTATTGCTCTTCGGATCACAAAACTCAACGGTACTCAGTGAGTCGCCGTGTTTGTTCAAACCACCGACGACGTAGATTTGTCCGCGCACCTCGCACGCTCGCTGTTTCGTGCGAAAGCTCTGCAGCAAATGGCGGCGTTCGGGTAAGAGGTGAAAAACGCGAGCCTCATCCAACAGATCGCGGCATTGATGCGAAGTGCGGATCAGCTCTTCGGTCGCTACACGATCAGTGAGGTACAGCGGCGAGAGCAACGGCAGACGGACTTGGGATAGCAATTCGGGTAGATGGCAATGTCGCGTTTCGTTGTTCTTCACCCAACGCATGCATGCCTCGAAGACTTGCTCCTCCGTTTCGACGCGTAGCTCGTTTCGTGAGAGGATGTTTTTGATTTCGTCCAGATTCAGATTTGCGAATTCATCGGATTGCGATACTTCGGGGAAGCACTGTTCGATGTATTTATCGGCTCGTTCAACCAATGTCAGACAGCTTAATGTGTCAGCAAATTGACGGATGCCTAATGCATTTTGGGGATGCAATCTGTAAAATTAAAAATCAATACAAATTAATGCATCCGCGCAAGTGCAGTAGCGCAGTTTACGCGGAATCCAGTGTTGCAACATATACCTCTGTAAAAGATAATTTGCACATGCGTCCCGAACTTTGTTCAACTGCAGAAACGATGCTCCCATCATAATGTTCTGAACATTGCTCTTGTCTAAAACGATTCTTCCTGAATAAGCGAAATTAATTAATGCTTCTAATGCACAGGCTTCAATTCCGTGCATAATAATTTCCTGTTGCCGACTTTCGACCATATCATGCGTGAACATTGCATGAAAATATGGTATTGTTGATGCTAGAACTATTTTATGAGCACTGAAGGACTGATCTTCAATCTGCAATGAAATAAACCATATTTTAGAGCAATTTGTAATCATAAAATAACAATTGCATGCATGGCTATTCACTTACCTTAAGTACAACATCACAAAGTTTACCCTGTCGACGAATTTCCTCCATGACAGGGAAAGCTGAAGAAAATATATCATTTTGTTGAAATAGTGAACCGTCATTGGTGGTATCAATAGGATAAATAGCTTCCTGAATCTGTGCGTGTGAGTGCATTGGCTGTTGAATCCTCTGTGCGCCCATGTCACAAAAGTTATCGTAGCAACAAATCTCCATTTTTATTTTTTCCATGTTCAACCAATATCGACTAACTTCAGTCAAGAAGACTGATAAAGATGAAGAGATTCGTTTGTTTATCTCTATGTATCACAGACTTGAGGTTATGTCTGTTGTTTTGTTATTCAGTCACCTTCAAGCCAGTCATCAGCAGTGTCGAGACAGTCGAGACTGTCGAGTCTTCAATGTTATTGAGACAAGTGATGAACTTTAAATGTCGTAATGGACTGTATCCTCGTAGCCAGGTGAGACGTTTTCCCGTCGACGATGATTGCCTCAGTTGGCTTATCACTTTCGACGACTACGAGCCAACCTTCTACGAGTCGCCGTCGCTGCAAAATAAACCCTGGTCGGATTCCGTCCTAGGCAAGTACGAAATTACAGTGCGAGAGTGCACGTAGGCAACCCACCCAAACACGATGACGTGACCTAGATAGATTTGTTCTCTTGCAGGTGGCGAAGGTTTCCAGCCGGCATGGAATCGATTAGATGGGAAAATCGATCGGCGTAGTCATACGGGCGACTATCAAATTGTGAATGGTGCGCCGCAGAATCCCGTCGGACGGACGGGGATTGTAGGTCGTGGTCTCTTAGGCAGATGGGGACCGAATCATGCCGCCGATCCAATCGTTACGCGATGGAAGAATGAAATACACCCGGTGTCGAGACGACCGATAATGCAGTTCTGTGCAATCCAGCGGCATGATAACAACGAATGGGCGATACCGGGCGGAATGATTGACCCCGGCGAACAAGTCAGCCAAACATTGCGGCGCGAATTCATGGAGGAAGCTATGAATTCGCTCAGCAAGAATCAGCGGCAACTTGATGATGATAGAAAAATGGTGGAAGGGTTTTTCAAACATGGGGAGCAGATTTATCGAGGATATGTTGATGATCCCCGAAATACGGACAATGCGTGGATGGAAACGATTGCGATGAATTTCCACGATGAAACCGGGGAGTTTGTAGGGAAGTTTGCTCTGGCAGCTGGAGATGATGCGAAAGGTGTACGCTGGATGGACGTTGATCAGCGGGTGTCCCTCTATGCAAGTCACTCAGATTTTATGGCAAGAGTTGCTGAATTGAGGAAGGCTCATTACTAATATTTTGTTAATTTCACCGACCAGAGAACAACTTTCGTTTAGCATTTTCCTTTGTCTCTAGTCCTCTAGATGGCACTGCATTCCTCATTTATACCAGAAAATAACTATATTTTTGTGTACATTCTTGAAAGCTTCATTTCCGGTAAGACATATTTTCCTTTAATTGCAAAACACTATTTGTGCATCGTTTGATAGACGAGTGATGGGTTACTGCCTGGAATTTTGCAATATTCAGTCTTGTAACGTGTAATTACGCAATAAAATTAAAGGCAGAGTTTAAATTGGCGAATTCTATAAGTAACTAACTCGATTTCACATATTTGAGTGAAAATATAATTTATTGGACTTTTCTTGTGATGCTCCTTTTGTGAATTTTGCTATAGACGAAACCTTTTTGTGTTTGTTTTCTTTCTGGGAATATAAGTATATATGTAGTGGTGAAAAGCGGACTTTACCCTTTGAAATATACACGCCGCACCTAAATCCCCAGGTTTATATTTTAGAAAAATAAGATGCCGTATAAATTATTTACAGCTTCCTTCTTTCAGCCAGAACCGTCACTCAAATACTTTACTAGCACGTCTACCTACCCTACATGGTGGGCACATCTTGTCTCTTGTGTATTTCACTATAAACCAAACTTTCAGTTCATTCTCATCCTCATCCCCCTCAAAATGAAACTTCATATACTTACTATTATGTTCTTCTGGTCTTACAACCAGCACTAGGATCCGGCAAATAATACCGGTAAATGTTATTATTGTTGAATTTTCGTTATTTTTTACCGATATGGGAAACTTTATTTAAAGAGTTACCGGTAATTTTTTACCGATAAGAGTTACTGGTAAAAAAGTTACCGGTATCTATAAATTAACCAATACCGTTATTTGTAGTGGAAACGTTATTATTTTTTCGTTAGTACCGGAATCGATATTGGTTTCGGTTCCAAGCCCTGAAATAATTAATTTAATGTAAAGCGAGAACATATGTAGGAAAAAAATCCATTTATATTTTTGTAAGTAGAGTTGACTAACAAGTTACTAGACACAATTGGGAGAACAGAATGAACCTTATGAACATCAGAAAGCTTTTCTTCCTCGTGAATAATTATTAAGATCCCAATATGTATTAGCAATTTATACAAGTAGTGCACAAATTAACCTCAATAAATACCTACTAACGAATTCCCTAACTCAAGGGTAATGTTCATAAAATTGATGTTGTTCTATGAGTTGTGTCCATTTCAGATTGTTTATAATCGGTACTAATTGGTAAATTTAACATTATAGCCTATGACCACCAGATTAATTTTTGTTTGTTTTATATGTTTCTCTCTTTATATATTTTTTTTCTTCAATTACCTGAGTGATCTCCGTTTAGTATTTCGCCGTGCCAACGTAGCCAAAGATTTATCTTCGAAATGATGATGTGGCTGTAGTAGTTGTGGTTGTTGATGATGTTGCTGCTGGTGTATTTGATCGGTGTGCTCGTGTCCACCCATGAGTGGAGCACCCTCAAGACTAATCGAGCCAGCGCGACTACCCAATTGTCCAGCCATATCCAACAAGCAGTCAAAAAAGGACGCCTTCTGCCATCCAATACAACTTTAGCTTATACAATGCGTTTTTTTAGCTATGTACTTCTAATTAATTTCGGCTAAATAAAAACCTCAACCTATGCGTCTTGGCTTCCACACAAAACACAAAAAATAATAATTCAACGATCATCATTTAATCTATTAACTCTCTTTTGCGAGAGCGACTCGAGCCTACTTTTTCTCTTAATCTTCAATTATTCGCACAAAATAATATATTGGTAAATATTAATATAGAATTACTTACTCAATAATTAAAATAAAATAACTTTTATAACTACTTGTAAAAGTTTTAAAGAAATGTGCCCAAGAAATCTCATATACGCTCAAATAAATTATGTAAATGTAAGTATTTATACAGTATGTACAAGAAACTTCATATTTCAAAATGCATTAAATTTATACCAGAGTAAAATGCATGCAAGAAGAAAAGAGCAGTGACCGAAATAATTATATACAATAGACCAGGTTAGGTTATCTTTGACAGGGCGCTCTAGAAAACTTGGAGGATATTAAAATAATTTATAATGGTATTAAAGTAAAAATTGATATTAGATGTCTTTTTATGGAACGTTGAATAACCTAGCACAGGGTCTATTTCGGTTTATGTAAATTCAGAAATAAATTAAAATGTAGTCACTGCTTCTTTAATATTGATGGCTATCAGACAAGTAAAGATACACTATTTACACTATTGTACGTATTCATACGGTCGCATCATTCATTAAGTACCATGCATATCTTTAGCTAAATTTCCAGATACTAAGGCAGAGACAAAACACATAGAAACAGTTCAAAAAAGGACAAATATTATTTACACATTGAGCAAATTATCCAAAGGTTTGAAATACAAAATGTAATTAACTAAAGTGCAAAACAAATACAGAAACAAATACAAAAACAGTCACAGATTTCACGATTGAGAAAAGTTGCCAAAAACCATTCTCTACTACAGGACTGTACTATGAATGAGAACTTTTAATAAAACGCATCGAAAAATCAATCAATTATCTCTTTAGATAATTTCTAATTTTGATTGATGCTAAAAATATGTAGCTAATTATATGGAATATAGAATAATAAATAAGTATATGTATACAGGTAGAAAATAAGTGTCAAAAAGAGTAAAAAGGGAAAATAATAATATACTACCGCGTGATTTGCTGAGGGGCTATTTCCAAAACCCTGAAATAGATATAACACTTTGATTTATAGGGATAACTAAACTGTGAGCTAGTCTCCGTGTCTCAGTGACAGACAATCGTGCTAATCTTGCACATAAACTCAATAGATAAGTAGATAAGTAGATAAGTTAAAAACTACTGGCGAGAAAGAAGCCTTAGGCTTAGGGCATTAATTCATTTGGGTAAAATAGGGCGGGTAGGCCGATCAACAAATTTTGGATGTTTTTATATACTGGGTGAGCTAAAATCTAATCAAAAATAATTCATACAACTCGTAAAATCGGAAATCTTCGTTTGTCGGTTACTGATACCAAGGATTGATGATCAATGGTTGATATTCAGCGATCGCTCTTATACAATTCTTTGTTTACGTATATATTTGAGCACCCAGTACATAAAGGAAAAGGTAATGTTAAAATGACGTATCCGATATCTACAAATGTAGGTAATTTTTCAATTGCCAAGGGAAAGTTTGAATAGAATCAAATTTTCTGGCTACACGATTATTAACAGGAGAAGAACATTTAAACACCGACCATCGACTATTTATACATTTCTTTCTTATTTTTCATTTTTTGAGTAAAATTAATTATTGCTATGTAAAATTAAGGGGCATCTTTAAAACCTTATATTTTGTGTGTGTTCTTGTCTTTTCTCTTGTTTTGAACTACTGATCTGGTGTGATAATTAAAGAAACCAATCAGTTCGAATGTTACGTTTAGTTAACCACAGAATAGAGACTAATCAAACGCGTCACTTATGGTCATCAAGTTTGTTATACATTTGTAAAAAAAATGTTCAAATTCTACTTATAATTCTTATTATACTGGAAGAGTTTCTTTCTCCCGAGAAGATGTACTTAATAGTCTTTTCATATCGGATCTGATTGGTATCTAATCTGTGGTAATAGTTTGTACTCAGTTAGTAGAATCAATTGTTTTAAATGGCAATAAAATGCATTAAAGTTGTTTAATGTTGAAATTGAAAAATATATGAAAATTGTTACCTGGTTCCCACCGGTGTTTTCAAGTTGGCCGAATCTCGTTGTTCGCCAACTCTCCAATATGAGAACACTAGCGTAGACTTTTCCCACGGTCATCTTACCGTTATTTAATTGATCGGTGGGTGGCACTAGAAGATCGACCATGTTCTTTGCTTGTAATGGCCATATTATTTTTATTGTTTCCCGTAGTTCATCATCGGCCACATCCATTTCATCAGCTAAATAGGAGACACACAGTGACAAACAAGCATTTTCAAGACCAATGCTAGTACTTAATTAGAAATAAAAGTTTATGCAAAATGCTGTCAAATAATTGACCAATGAATGTAATTTTAACAACAGTATATTGAATTAAGTTCTAATACTTACCGGGTCTCATTTTGATAGCTAAATTTTCCCGTATTAATGCAAATAGCGTTGTAGTAAAGTTAACTCTTCCTTCTGCGTCTACTGGCATATTCATTCGTATTAGTTTCTTATATGCTAATCTGTTCGGACACTTGTTGCCGAAGCCTAATGGTGGATCCATATTTTTCAACATGTCATACATTTCTTGGTATAATATTTTTCCCCTGTAAATAATTTTGTAGTGACAAAAATCATTCGGCAAAAATTTCAATAAAATTTGAAACTTACGTAGCATTTGGATCGTATTCTGCCCATATTCTTACAAACTCGTCTAAATGATGGGCGCCCAAAATAGACGAGTCTCTTGTTAAATAATCGAAATTGTCCATAATGACGGCAACAAACAAGTTCAACATCTACCAAGACATAATACACAGTATACATTTCTGTAAAACATCTTCCCTGGTCTAATATTGTACCAAAAACCCAGAAATATGGGTTTTCCAGAGCTTGGAACCGAAACCAACTAACCAACCAACTAACGAAATAATAAACGAAAAAATCGGTGCGTTAAAATCGCAGCGCACAACTTCCGACCATATACAGTATGATTTCGTAGAAATCGTCAATTGCGGAAGTAATTTTGATAGGAAAGTGGAAATGAGATTGAATATTTTTTTGTATCACTACATTTCTGTGTAATTTCCACTTTCCAATCAAAATTACTTTCACAATTGACGACTTCTACGCAATCATACTGTATATTTCGTCGGTTATTGACGTTGACGGGTAATTGACGTTTGACGGTTTAATAAATCAAAACACACACAGCATACCCCATTTCGTTACGTGACGCATGCGTACAAACGATTTTCGTTACGTGACGATTTCTACCAACTCACTGCACCCTGCAAGCCGCTTTAAGGAACTTGTTTCCAAAAACGGAATTGGTATTCTGAGAAAAAACTCTGAGAACTTTCATAATTTAAACAACATCGTAGCTTTATATTATATACTATAGAAGTTAGCAATTGAGTGGAGGTCCTTGGTTATGATTATAAATGTGTATCTTGAATTATTGGAAATCCACTACTAGTAGATGACCAGTTAGTGTTCGACATCGATTAATACGATTATAACAATGTCGCTTGTTGTCTGAAATATACGCTAACGAATTGCCAAGCAATGAGTAATCGGTTAATGCACCTCCATTTAATACTGAACTATTGTTTCGCGGTGATCGACATTGAACGAAAACCATTTTGAGCTCGACGTCATATTCAACTTCGATAACGTGAAGGAAACAACTATGACATTTGGTAGTTTAGTTATGTGCCTGTTTGTTGGTCTTATCTAGTTTCGACAGTATAGACGACTGTATAATACCGACGTGTATTTGCGACCGATCCTAATGACACGATTAGACGAATCAATCTAATCGATTCCGACGAATACGTTTGCTGTGTTAACGCGTCGAGTTGGGTCTGTGGCAAAACAACTAAAACGTCTTTACTTGCAGGTTCCTGTATTGTTTGCTTAATCATTGCAAATCTAATTTTTCTCTTCATTCTTGACGTGATGTTTTTCTCCCTGCATTTGTGAAAGAGACTTTCCAGATTTATGGAGTGTTTTGAGAAAATTCTGAAGTGGAGAGTCTGATTGAATTGATTGGAATGTTTGTCGGAAGTCACACTTAAGTCGCACTTCACATATTAAAATGAATTCAGCCTTCTATTTTACTTTTTGTTGAACTATTGATTAAATTTATTAACATAATCTTAAGGTCTCGCGGTTTTTTGTCTACTTTATTCCAAAATAGGCAAGTTTATGCGTTACTAATTACCTAGTTTCACACCCAATATTCAAATTCTAAGTAAGAAGAGGTTCTTAGATAATGAACATAAATTAAATGGAAGAAAACAAAGGGGCGAGTTTCGCAGCAACATCACAACCTGAACATTAAAGACGTTGTATGGAACATATGCAAAAAAAACTCTCCAAAGAAAAAAAAAACGTGAAAGTTGTTTCCGTTCATTCATGTATAAGCACGTAATAAGTGCTGTGTGAACATTTTGAATGCCATTAAAAGAAAATCCGTTGTGCGTGCGTTCTTTCCCAATTTCGACCACTGATAATGATATACCTATTTCTGTTTAGCTGTTGAGAAGCTCTTTCTAATGCTATTCGATGGCTCTTCGTGTTTTATATTTTAGGTTGGTTTTTGCACGTGTTTTATTAGTCAACATTTTGTTAATTTTATAATTTTTTTTATTGTATGAAGTTTTTCAATTACCAAAACTGGTTAACAGTTTTGATTTTTTCTTATCGCTCGTAATTCTAATTGAGATTTATAACTGGAAACCAAAACAAGAGTCCTGGCTGCTCTGAGTGCCGATTTATACCGATTGTATATTTACGTTATCGCCAGACGTTTAACGGTAACAGAATTGAAATAATTGAGGTTGGTGGTATATAGGCTACACATCCACGCATGTTGGCAATACCGTCAAATTTAAATCTCCTCTACCTCTTGCCCTCGCTCGCAGCCAACCAATGCGGAAAGTAAAACAAATGCAACTGCCTCTTCTCTCCTATAATATCTTCCTATTTCGTTGAACACCCAACTGCTTGTCGACCACATTAGATCACTCTGTATGAAATAGATATACCTATATGTTTGATGATTAAATTTAGCTTCTTAGATTTTCAATTTATTTTTGTATGTATCTAATCTCTGTACTAATATGCTTATTCTGAGTGACACACACTCACACAACAATCGTCTTCCTAAAAATAAATTACCATCGAGATAAATCCTACAAGATAAATTTAAGTATTGTTCTTCTTGATTGCTCGATTTATCAGTCCACATTCTTTTTGTATGTGACTGCTGTACCTATATACGTTTCTCTGGATTTTGTTCCTGCTTCTGTTTCTAGTCGGGTTTTTGCTATTTCTCATTTAGTTTCCAGTGTTAGTGCTTTCTGTATTGTTAGCTATGTATGTAGGTACTGTACTACACTATCACCATTTTAATACTAAAATCAGGAGCAGTAAGGTTTTGGAATCGAAAAGAAGAGTAAGTATCGTATTGGAGGAAAGTGGCACATTGCCATTCGAAAGAAAATGAAAAAAAACTTATCTATGCCGTAGAAGTGGGTGCTTCTAAAATGTCCAAATGTGTATACTACATTGCCAATAATCTTAAATCTATGTCTGCATATAGCTTACTAGACCACCAACCACTTCACTCATGCTGCAGGCATCTAATCTATTCTTTCTAATATGTTAGTTCTGCCATTCTGTTTTTATTCGGAAAGTGGGTTCGTTCGTTCGTTCCCATTTTTGTTACGATATCAATATTTGACTTTTCTGGATATTTATTCATTTCGTAAAAACGTTTGACGTGTTTCTGTTTTATATCTTTTTGAAGGGCCTTTCAAGGTGTATCATACTGGTTATCTGTAACATGTACTATAAATATTCCTCAGAGATGTGTTTGTATAGGGAGTTTAAAAATCTGATTTAAACTTTCGTACGGACTTAGCTTCACAATCAGGGTATACTTAATTTTATATAGATTTTTACATTTTTTCTTATAAAATATTTAGGTGTGAATAACAATTTCACAATAAAATATCGTCTAGTTTTCTACATTGATTAATTTTATATAACATATTATATTGTAATGACAATATTGAATTGACATATTCCTGTCCAATTTCCTCTATATGTACTATCTAAGCCATCTCAGCGATCCTATACTGAATAAAAATAATCTCAAATGTAATAAATCGGTACGGGTTCGCACCGCACAACTTTCCGGCCATATCCACTACGATTTCGTAGAACTCGTCGACCATAAAAGTAATTTTGATCGGAAAGTGGAAATTGCACAGAGGAATAGTGATATCAAAACGTAATCAATCTAATTTCCACTTTCCGATCAAAATTACTTTTATGGTCGACGAGTTCTACGAAATCGTAGTGGATATGGCCGGAAAGTTGTGAGGTACCGATTTCCCCGCAATTTTGTTCACACACACACACACACACACACACACACACACACACACACACACACACACACACACACACACACACACACGCACACAAACACACGCGCGCGCACGCATATCAGACCAAAAGCCGATTTTTGACCTGGGGTCAACGGATCTCCACGAATCAGGGAAAAATAAGACTTTAGTCTTTTTCATGATCACCTTACTTTCCTGAACCTACATACCTTCGGC
>JARJEB010002650.1:0-12608 GCA_030264535.1 Liometoxenus newtonarum
GATTTTACTGAGCCTCTAGTTCCGAGGGCGGAAAGAATGCAGCAATTATCAAGTGTTGAACTTTCTCAAATTATCCTCCGACGAATGATGGCAACGCTGTGTTTTTATTAAAATTCAAGTCAATGTTCAAGTTGACTAACTCGATTTTACTGAGCCTCTAGTTCCGAGGGCGGAAAGAATGCAGCAATTATCAAGTGTTGAACTTTCTCAAATTATCCTCCGACGAATGATGGCAACGCTGTGTTTTTATTAAAATTCATTGCCGTGTTTTTATTAAAATTCAAAGCATTGTTCAAGTTGACTAACTCGATTTTACTGAGTCTCTACTTTGGAGGGCGACAAGCGTTGTCCAATTCGCCTCCGAAGAATGACGGCAACGCTGTGTTTTTATTATTTTGTTAAACGGTACTCGTTGCTGCATCTTAGAATCAACTTAAAATGCATAAAGTAATTGAAATTATAATAAAATTTATTCCTTTTGTAGGGATGAATGGGTAGCTGCAATTAAAACAGTAGCAGATAGTTTCAACAACGAAGACGTCGACATGTCGGTTGATATAAGCAACAATATGACAGAAGATTTATCTGAAAAATTCTCCAATCAAGGCACCTCAATATCGAAATCGACTGGCAAGAAAAAAGTTACACTTGAAAGTTTCGAATTTTTAAAGGTATTAGGTAAAGGCACATTTGGCAAAGTAATTCTATGCCGTGAAAAGCCCACTGGCAGACTGTACGCGATCAAAATTCTCAAAAAAGAAGTCATCATCCAGAAAGATGAAGTAGCTCACACCGAAACTGAAAATCGCGTACTGCGAACAACAAATCATCCGTTCCTCACTTCGTTAAGATACTCGTTTCAAACGAATGATAGATTATGTTTTGTAATGGAGTATGTAAATGGTGGCGAACTATTTTTCCATTTATCAAAAAAACGTATTTTCGATGAAGACCGTACTCGATTCTACGGAGCGGAAATTATTTCGGCGTTGGCCTATCTACATTCGCAGGGAATCATATATCGTGACTTAAAATTAGAGAATTTGTTACTTGACAAAGACGGTCATATTAAGATTGCTGATTTCGGATTGTGCAAAGAGGATATTACTTATGGTAGAACTACAAGGACATTTTGTGGTACTCCAGAATACTTGGCACCTGAAGTTTTAGAAGATAATGATTATGGTCGAGCTGTCGATTGGTGGGGAATTGGTGTCGTCATGTACGAAATGGTAAGTTCTGATTGTTTTCATGTTTTCAATCTGGTTTATTAATTTCGATTTCATTCACTTGCTTTTTTTGCAGATGTGTGGTAGATTGCCTTTTTACAATAGGGACCACGATGTGTTATTTACGTTAATCATATTAGGAGAAGTTAAATTTCCAAAAACGTTGAGTTCAGACGCTAAAGATTTACTTTCGGGTCTATTAATCAAAGATCCTACTCAGAGACTAGGTGGAGGACCGAATGACGCTAACGAAATTATGGTTCATCCTTTCTTTAGTAGTATTAATTGGACGGATTTGGTAGCTAAACGAGTAAGTGCAAATTCTTTGCTATTTAATTATTTATAATTAGCCAAGAACTAACTATTACGGACCACCACTTCGCATAAATTTTGATATTTAAACTACGGTTTTACTAAAACACGATTTCAGGCAACTTTAATTTTGTGTCAAAGAAAAACAGTGATGGCAAACCGATTTGCATCGGACTAAAATAATCACGATTTGCACCCGCCATAACCTTAAAATATAAAATTATACGATTTTGATTAATCCTGTACCTCAAAGATTGCCAAAATTATGTATTAATTTTCACTCGGGGATTGCCACCACAGCACGAATGTTTTGATATTATTACGGACCACCACGGCGCATAAATTTTGAAATTAATACGGACCACCACGGAACATAATTTTGATATTTAAACCAATTTAAACTACGGTTTTACTAAATCACGATTTCAGGGGACTTTATTTTTGTGTCAAACAAAAACAGTGATGTCAAGCCGATTTGCACCGGTGCAAATAACCTCAAAACTTAAAAAAACTTAAAATTACACGATTTTGATTAATCCTGTGCTTTAAAGATTCCCAAAATTATGTATTCATTTTTACTCGGGGATTGCCACCACAGCACATATGTTTTGATATTATTACGGACCACCACGGCGCATAAATTTTGATATTATTACGGACCACCACGGCACATAAATTTTGATATTACGGACCACCACGGCACATAATTTTGATATTATTACGGACCACCACGGCACATAATTTTCATATTTAAACTACGGTTTTACTAAATCACGATTTCAGGAAACTTTATTTTTGTGTCAAACGGCAACAGTGATATGAAGGATTTTTGCACCTGTGCAAATAATCACGTTTTGCACCGGTGCAAATAATTACGATTTGCACCCGCCATAACCTTAAAATTTACAATTACACAATTATGGTGAATCCTTTCTATTTTGCCAAAATTATGTATCAATTTTTACTCGGGGGGATTAGTAAATATAATAATACAGTTGCTTTCGATATCCCACTGTAAACTACACAGTACTAGTCAAAGTACTGCCGAACTACTCGGAGTAGTTGAGAGTAACATTTCGAATGCGCAAATGATTGCACCGAATTGGTGCAGAGATTATATTCGGTGTATAAAATCATTGCATCCGGTGTTTTGTTGCACCTCGTGTACATGCCATCACTTCATCAAATTTAAAATTGCATTTTTTCCTCATTTCTGTAGATTCCCCCACCATATTTGCCTCAAGTAACAAGTGAAACGGATACAAGATATTTCGATACAGAATTCACAGGTGAAAGCGTTGAATTAACGCCGCCTGATAACACGGCGCCATTACGTGCCATCCAAGAAGAACCGTACTTCCCGCAATTTAGTTTTCAAGACACATTGTCTTCCACATTAGGTAGCTCAGCTCACATCAGCGGTAGTATGAGTAGTGGTATTGCTACAATGCTGCACCAGTGAGCCAAACATAGAAATGAAGTTATTACAAATTCAAAAAAAAAATTAAAGATTAAAAAAAAATATATATAAATATAAATTAATAAAAAAGCAAAAATACGAAAGATATTGTGATGTGTACTTACAATGTAATAATTAAATTTAAATGTTAATGTTAATCGATTATGTTAAATGGTTAAAAGTTAAAACAAAACGAAAGAAAAGAAAAAAAAAAGATAAAATAAGGTGAACTTTATATTTCATTATGATTGCTGCATCTTCTTATGTGTTTATAAAACAAAATGTTGTTGCTGATTTCTCTGTAAATAGTGTTTGTGATATTTTGTATGCTCTTGTATATAGAAATATCATAGTTTAGTGCCGCACAATGCAAAGATTGTAATTCAAAAAATTGTATAAATATTAAATATGTATACATAATATTAAGAAAAAAGTGCCTCGTGCATTAAAATTAGACAAACATAAGATTTTTGGAAAATGTACATGTACTATTATAGTATATATCATATATTCATTGATAAAATGGGAGAGAAAAAAAAACAAGTATAAAGTATAAGCAAATAACTGCCAAGAGATATGTACTTCGAATTAACGCAGGGTTGTACTTAAATTAAATTTGAACTACAACGTCAATCAACATTTGTAATGTGGTTAGACTTTCTAAAACTAGATCACTTTTTTTTCGTAGACGTATGTCTAGGATGTTGTCAAAATGTATTCCAATTTATAACGGCAACATTGCATCGAATTATGTGAATGGAAATGTCAAAATGTTGTCGTTGTCAATGTCTTCATTAAACTTGAAATTTATTTTATTGTTTGCGATCTTTGCTTTAAAAAAACGTTGCCAAATTTTTGACAGCATCCATTAACCTCGCATTTAACCATAATTCTTAATACAACCCTGTTATGTTGGTTTGTTTATGGGCAAATGAATATACTATATTACTACATTTAATCCATGTTACAAATGATTAGGAAAAATAATAAATGTAGTTAGAATAATTATCGCTATTATTTTGGCAGTAATTTGAAATGTGTTGAATCGATAAAATGTAATTTATAAACGAAAATAATTGAGCTTTTTATACATACATACATATAATGCTAACTCTTACATACATGTGAAAATCTATGGGTTATTTCTTTTTGTAGGTTTGTTGATTATTGGTTTCTTGTAATGGATTTTATCAGTTTGTGTTTTTGTTTTGTTTTGCTTTGAATAGCGTTTTATAAATAAGCCGTCAACGATTTAATTGTAACTAAACGAAAGTCGAAAACAAGATTAAAAACCCATTAATATTTTAAAATTATTGTTAATTGTAGATAGATCTATCGATGATTTGCTATTGCTATGTGGTTTTGATAATATTTATTTATTATATGAGTTATGAATTCAGTGAACGATCAATGATCAAAGAGAGTATTGCAAAATTCACCGATTACTTAACCCATGTTTCAGAAATGAATGTCAAAATTGTCTTCACCTTTTGAATTATTAAGATAGAAAGAAAGAAAATAATGGGGAAAACTCAACCTTTTGGCTTAAAAACAATTCTTATTGCGATTAATTTAACCGGTGAATTTTTGAAAAATTTCGGATAGAGACTGGAAAAATGAATTGATGTATACGAAGTTGGTTACTAGACATGTTATTACAAAGATAGGAAGGAAAGAAATACAAAATATTAGTATAATTAAGTTGATACAATTAAAAAAATATAATATTAAATTAATTAAGAAACATTGGGAGTATAATATTTTTAAATATTGTCCAAATTAAACGAAACCAACATGTAATTTTAGCTAATGATGATAATATTGGTATAAATTATGGCTTGTTACAACATATTTACTGATGATAAAATTATAAGTGTATTGAAATTTGATTTTCATTACGTTCAGAACCATTCTAAATCATGTTTAGTCATTGTTTAATTGTCAAATATTTGTTCCTATTATAAAAACGAGTGTTTTTTTATAATATTCAGTTACTTATTTGATTTCATACAAATACTGAATAGAATTGCTTGTTTTCTAGGTCTAGCTAAATAAAATCCAATGTATAAATTTGTTTTATTTTATTCAAAAACTTAAAAAATGAAAGACGATTTTAATAACTTGCTATCGCCATTTGAAAACTTGGGTGTCGTTTCGTGTGAATCAGTAAATTTGTGTTTTTTGATAAATTTGTATTTGAAAGTAGTATATATTAACGGGTTCTGTGACACTTTTGTGGCGGAGGGAGCCCTCTTCCGCCACGCCATCTATCGGTGAATTACATCAAGTGAACACCAAACGAACACCTTGGTGTTCATTTGCTGTTCCCTGGCGGTCGTTTGGTTTGATGATTCACTGATAGTTGGCGTGGCGGAGGAGTGCTCCCTCCGCCACAAAAGTGTCACAGAACTCGCTAATATATACTACTAATGAAGTGTCAAGTAGTTTCGTCCTACCAAGGACTCATCAGCATGGCTTGTGAGGAAGGCACTAAACATTCGAGTCGATGATGGCTTGAAAATGGTGATTTATTAGCAATGCTGGCTTTTTCCCCATTCGTAATTCGGCGTTAAGCAAATAGATGGAGCAATCCATCATATTGCTTACACTGTAAATCGTCCCTGTTACCATTTTCAAGATTTCGACTAATAACGTGCATCATCGGGTCGAATAGTTACTGCAGTCTGCAGTGCTGCCGTTTTAGTGCAATTGTACTGAATTCAGTACATTTGTTCAGTTTTCAGTACAAAAATTTAATTTTCAGTACATTTTTTAAGATGTTATGATTTTATTTTTTATTGCTTTTAAAAAGGTAATCAAGAAACATATTTATTTTATTTGTTTAAATTTCGGCTTATGTCGTGTCAGTAATCGGTTGCTTCAAAAATTGAAATCTCCCCCTCCACCCACCACTTTCAGTACATTTTGCGCAAATTCAGTATATTTTAACTGAGAGACGCGGCAGCACTAATGGTTAGTGTTTTCCTCACAAGCCATGCTGGTGAGTCCTTGGTAGGACGAAACAGGAGCCATGCTGGTGAGTCCTTGGTAGGACGAAACAGGTGTCCATCGCTGACGAGGAGATGCTGATTGTTCGAATCGGTGTAGCACTATACAGGCTGATTCATTTAACTTGTCGATTAAACGATTTCGGAAATAGGACAGGCCTTAATCGGCTGGAACTCTTAATGTAAATTATTTCCAGATTGATTGCACTTCCGGTTATATCGGAAGTGGACACCAACTTCGTTATTTCAAATGGAACACCCAATATATTGTTACATTTTTTTGAAAGAGCTCTTCAAGACCTTTCCAAAAAACAGGTTTGTTTGAAAGGTCTTGAAGAGCTCTTTCAAAAAATGTAACAATATATGGGGTGTTACATTTGAAATATCGAAATTGGGGTAGACTTCCGGTGTAACCAGAAGTGCAATCAATCTAAGAATATTTACATTAAGAGTTCCGGTCGAGTAAGGCCTATCCTAATTTTTTCAGATTTTTACCATAAAGGGAACTGCGAAAACTTTTAATCGACGAGTTAAATAAATCACCCGGTATAGGTTGACAGAGACGATTAAGGATGGTTTCATAAATTTCATTGAACATTTATTACGGCCACTGTAACTTACAGTCTGTAAACATAAATTGGGTAAAATCCCTTTTATTTTAAAATTTGTATTTGTCGAATAATTAAAAAATAAACCCGACTTGGAAATTTTAAACGATTACATATCTTTCCTTACTATAAGCCGGAAAGTAAAGTAAACTTAACCAAATCATTTTACAGTTTGTCGTTTGTCATGTCAAAAAATTCGAGATTTTCACAATTTTTTAATGATTCAGTTTCATCTCTTATCCACATCTTTATGAATCATCTTAACTATTAATCTCAAAACAACACTTTTGCAGGATGATAAATTTTTAATTTGTGAAATTTAGTAGGTAATTAATATTCATTGATAAAATATCTCCGAAGAGTGAAGAAACATTTAATAAAAATTTAAGCTATTTTCTGTTATCATTCTAGTAAATCTAATAAAAAAGTAGGTTTACGTTACTTTTTTCTATAATTTGATTAATGTCCGGACATTAATTTTTTCGACATTTATTCTAATAAGTGTCCCAATAAATGTCCAGACATTTTTGGACGTTAATCATGAGAAATTTTTTCAAATAAATGCTATTTTAGGACACTTAAACGGACTTTTTATTTTATAAAAATTCCAAATTGTAGAATGAAATTCACAAACTCGCTCACAGTGTTTTATTTTTAAGGTTAATTTGTGTCTTTGGACTTTTGTACTCGTTTTTGGTCACAAAACTTGCGTTTTATTTTTACTTTCCGACCATGACGAAGGGATATGGTAAGGAAAGATATGTAATCAGTCAAAATATCGAAGTCGGGTTTTCGACGGATCTCCACTAATCTCGCTTCCTTGAGTCCGAAAAAGTGGTTTTTGGAGTGATGTTCGTGTGTGAGCAAGCAAGATTCCGGACAAACCAAGCAACGAAGACGGATGAAATTTGGTATGTGGGTATATGGTGTAAAAATAAATGAAATCGGTCGGTAAAGAAGGGCACTTTACTTGAATGTCAAAACATCCATTTGCATTTAACTGGCTAAATATTCCATCTACGTAAAAACAAAAAGTATATTCCGGTAGCGCTTACAGTTCTCGAGATTTCAACACCTACAACATTTTTTCGTCCGATGCATAGTTTGTGAGATATTAATTCGTAAACTTTCCTGTAAATGTAAATAACAATCACGAAAGAATGAGAATAGAATAGAATCGGTATACGTATATGGATGGTTACCATGGCGACTCCCTAACATTCTATAAAAAGTTAAAATCGAACAGTTTTTCCTCAAAGGATGTTTTAATTTAAATATGCGGGTGTGTCAAATATTATTTTTCATTTTCAAATTATTATTTATTTATTTATTATTTACCTATAAAATAAATCGATGCGTTAAATTCGCAACGCACAACATTCTGACCATGTACACTACGTCGATCGAAAAAGTAATTTTTATCGGAAAGTGGAAATGACATTGATTACATTTTCATATCAGTAAATTTCTGTCCAATTTCAACTTTCCGCTCAAAATTACTTTTACGATTGACTACTTCTATGAAATCGTGGTTTACATGGTCGGAAAGTTGTGCGGCGCTAATTTAACGCACCGATTTTTAATTGTGGAATTGAGAAATTTACTAAAAAAAAGTAGGCTCTCGTTATATTTACTTTTTTCTATATTTGATTAATGTCTGGACATTTATTCTAATAAGTGTCCGAATAAAGTTCCGGACATTTTTGGTCATTAATCATGAGACATGTTTTCAAATAAATGCCATTTTAGGACACTTAAACAAATTTTTTTTTTTATAAAAACTCTTTGTGACCTTGGGCTTTTCTACCTGATTTTCGTGCACAAAACTCTGTTTTTTCCAGCCGCCGGCGCCGGACATTTAAATGTCCGAAATGGAAACTTTCCATCGCTCATCTCTACTTTTTTTTTTATAGGTATATGATCATTCTAGCTAATTTTTTCAAACGCTTTTGAATGATAATACTAGATTTAATGCATGATCAGGTATGCAAAGTATATTTCCCATTCCAGGATGTTGTTCGCACCATTCGTATGTATATGGCAGGTCCGGGACCATAACAGCAGTAAAGAGGAAAGTGGAAAGTGTGCTGTGTGCATTTCTGGAGGGGGCGTGCGCCCTATTCCTGCTAGACAGAGTGTCTGCCAGTGCCAGTTTCAGTTATTCAGTTTCAGTCCGAACTTCGTATACGGCTGGTAATCAGCAGGAATCCTGAAACCGGATCGGGCACGCCTTCTCTCAAACTCGTCCTGTATGAGCCGCGCGAGTCGCACTTTCGCGCTTTCTATCAAATATTTGTGAAAATTTCTACAATTAAATAACAAACAAGCAAAAATAATTACTTAAAATATAAGTTTTGTTGATTAAACGTGACTGTGTTTATTTTAAATGGTAAGTAATGTTTACATTGGTTTACAAACACTTTTAAAAAGTTAGAATAGAAAAATAAAACTGGCGGAATTAATTGTTAAAATATTAATGAGTTTAAACAAAGTAAAAGTTTTCCGCAATTTCCAAACACACTTCAAACAACTTTATACATTTTCATCATGAGTGTACTATAAAGCAACATTATTTACTTATGTTTACATCCAATCTTAAAGTATTATCTAATAATTTATTTGAAATTAACGGAACTTTGAGTATAAGAACAAATAATATTTTACTAAAAATTAATTTTAAAGATAAATATCTTATGACTTATGAGATAAAAGCGAAAAGCTTATGCATTTTTAAGGAATTGATTGGTTTTTTTGTGTGTTCTTGTTAACAAACAGCACCCAATAGGATTTTTGGATGATTATATTGTTTTTGTTTGCAAACAACATACTCACCTCAAACTTTGTCTTTGTATTAAACTGTTTTTCTTTATAATTATTTAAATTGGCTTACGGACGATGGAAAGTGCTCAATACTTTTTATTGCAAAAATCTCCACTTTTTTTGACTTCAAAAGTAATTTCAATTTATTTTGATTTGTGAAAAATAGTATTATTGTGAAGAAGGAAAGAGAAACTGAAAGTTGTGTTTGTCAAAACAACAAGCAAAATTCCAATTTTTTTTAAATATTTTGGTTTTTAAAAACTTCAAGTCTTCTTAAACTTAAATATTTTTTGTTTAGAAATGACAAAAATAATATTGTAAATTTTGGAAATTATATAAATTATTTGAAAGGCCTTTGCAAATTTTTGCTCATTAATTTATTTATTATAGTTAAAATTTTCTAAAATGTTTATTCCGAAAAATTGTGCAAGTTTCTTATACAGAATATTCATTTATCGAGTGGCCATAGAGATTTACATGTTACAATATTTAGGTCATGTTAATGGGTCTCCTGCGCAATAGTTTGCAAAGAAAAAATCACACTCTTAATTTGGACCATTTTTAACACGTTCTTAGAATTTTTAATACCGGCTATGGTGCGATTGCATAAGAAAATTTTTAAAGTGATTAAAATTGAAATTTTATCGTAGGCAACCACATTAACATCAATATTTTATTGATCTGAGTAAATAATTCCGCCTATGTATGCAACCCATTTTGCCTACTGAGTTATTTTGAAATTTTTTCACTTTCTCAAATTTTTTTTTCTTTAGTAATCGAACCATTAAAAATTATCAGAATGGTTTAGAAATGGTCCAAATTAAGAGTGTGATTTTTCTTTTGCGCAGGAGACTCATTAACATGACCTAAACTTTTTAACATGTAAATCTACATGGCTACTCGATAAATAAATATTCTGTATATATCAATTTTCCAACCATACAAATGTTTCTTTGGCTTCCAATCGCATTCATTGTTCCAATTTTTAAAGTGAGAAAAGTTGAAATTTTATCATAGGCAACCACATTAACATCAATATTTTATGGATCTGAGTAAATGATTCCGCCTATGTATGCAACCCATTTTGCCTACTAAGTTATTTTGAAATTTTTTCACTTTCTTAAATTTTTTTTTCTTTAGTAATCGGACCATGGGCCGGTATTAAAAATCATCAGAATGGTTTAGAAATGGTCCAAATTAAGAGTGTGATTTTTCTTTGCAAGCTATTGCGCAGGAGACCCATTAACATCACCTAAACTTTTTAACATGTAAATCTCCATGGCCACTCGGTAAATGAATATTCTGTATACATCAATTTTCCACCCATACAAATGTTTCTTTGTCTTCTTCCAATCGCATTCATTGTTCCTGCCTGTGGCAATTAGAAATACTTTTCTTTTAACAGACGATTTCCAAAGTTGTAAGTTGCAACTCTGTTTCCTACCGATGGGGGAATATCCTAAATTCAACCAACAAGAGTATACCCCTGACACTTCTAGTTACTAGTACATCATAAGTCCTGCCAGCAGGACCAGTTTAATAATATAGTACACTTTGTTACTGGGTGTATTTATTGCAATGCGCTTCGAGCGAGATAAGAGGTTGAAAATAAGTATGAGGACTATATGAAAAGCGGAATTGTGTTGTGTTGCTTGAGTTCTGGGAGAAATATTATTAATTGTTTCGAAACATAGTGATAGTCGTACCTATGTTGTGCTTGTGCACTACTGTAGTGCCTCATATATAGGGCTATCTATTACCTGGTGTTGGTGTTGCTCCTGTTGAACTGAAGTATATCTATAGAACCGAGTAATGCCTATATTTCTCTAGTAAGTGCTAATATACGGACGACAGAGACGAGACGAGGTGGTATTCGTATACCGGGTGGTACGGCATAAGGGTGAACATAGGGAATTTACACGATTTATTTTCATTTTGCAAATGGGGAGCAGGAATGTGCAAAAAGATGATATACCGTGTAAATTCCCTGTGTTCACCCTTAAGCACTGTTCCCTCTAAGCTGCGCGCGCACACTCCCTTTACCCCTGCCGCGCACCAGAAATATTAGCCGCGCACCGTTGCGCAATGCCATGAGATGAAAATTTGAGACTTTGAGACCTTTTTTTTTGGTCATCGCGTTCTCGGATATAGCATATTTTTTTGAGACTTGAGACCTTTTTTTTGGTCACCGCGTTCTCTGTTAATATAGCATATTTTTGAGACTTCAGAGTTTTTTTTTTTGGTCACCAACAAATAATATTTCAAAATTTCAATTTCAGTTATCAGCTGCTCCGTCAAATAATTTTGCGCGCAGTGCTCATTCCGGCTTAGAGGAAAGATTGCCCTTAAGGGCAATCTTCCCTCTAGGGCTTAAGCCCTACCACCCGGTATGTATAGAATATTGCACAAATGAATCATAACTTTAATGTATATATCACGCCGTTTATGTGGCATTATCTATACTGCAGAACTCCCGATAGCGTACCATTTCGTAAATCGCAAACGTCTAACACTAATGGTTGGAAAACGGCGCGTCGAGATCGAATCGAGACAATATTCCAAATAATGCATTATTAAATGATAAACCATTAGAACTCTGCTCACTTCATCACTATAGGAATAGGGAAACTATTTGAAATGTTCGAGTTCGCACTTTCGCAGTTCGCACCGATCAACTTTCCTAGACAACTACTAACTAGACTTTAGACTTTCGAAAAGTCTTCGATCATGAAACTAATTTCGATAAGGTAGAGTGTGGTAAGTGGTAAGTGGATTTGGATTATCCATATTATGAAAGCACTTTAATTCTGTTTGTTCAATTTCCACACTTTCCAATCAAAATTAGAACCACGCTCGAAAAATTTAGTCGGAAGATTGTGCGGTGCGAATTTTACGCACTAATATCAGATGATACAGAATGGGTTGACCCTATTACTGTGCCATCAATTTTTGTTCAAGTTTAATATAAAATATTTTCAGTCTTCCGAAAATTGAAGGTATGGCATCGGAAAGTTATGTAATTGAAAAAACAAATGTTATTTTTTTCTATCCAAAATAGATTTTTGTCTGATGTTCCTGGTGTGTGTGTGTGTGTGTGTGTGTGTGTGTGTGTGTGTGTGTGTGTGTGTGTGTGTGTGTGTGTGTGTGTGTGTGTGTGTGTGTGTGTGTGTGT